>JAAAKE020097367.1:0-19205 GCA_010014785.2 Anisolabis maritima
GTCAGGACTCGACTCATGGAGATCCTCAGGTCCTGTGCTTAGCATATAGGTCAGCCAGTAGAGGCTGAGAAGCCACATCAGAGAGGTTGTTTCCGCGTCGCTCTGTGATTCTCTATTCACTTGAATCCTCCTTTGGTAATTTTTATTTAAATTTTATTTATTATTATTTATTTTAATCCTATACATTTATTGATATTAAAGAATTTCAAAAAAATAATACACAAACCGATAAAAATTCATTTTCATTTTTTTAAACGTTATATCTCTTCACATTTTTTAATCTAGGCCCTTTTAGATATTTTTGAATACTTAAACTATCTGGAAACTGAAAGTAAATATCTATGAAATAATTACATTAAATAATGGCAAACTATGATAGTAAAAATATTAGAGCTCAATAATTTATATTTTATTATGTTCTAAGGGGACATTTAGAAGCTTACATTTGCGCAAGAACTTAAGCTAAGACTCATATTTCTTGTGATCATTTTTGCTGAGAGCTTAAGCCTGTTTTCGTTGCTTATATCTTAGTAACTGCGAAACTTGACTTTAGATATGCTCCTAGGGAGCAGAGCAAGCTCCTTGAACCTCCCCTCTCTCTCTCTTTTTTGATATCTACTTTTCCTTAACTGGGCCCTTTTTACACCACTCTCATCTTTGTGGAAATTGTCCTTAAAATGAGATAGTAACTTAATCATATCTAAATTTTTTTATGAATGAAAATGAAACGAGGATTATCTATACTAATTCTAAAAGGTCTATTTCAGGTTCAAACCCAGAAAAAAATCTCTGGTCTGTGTAACTAAATGAAAATTATATTTCATTTCATTTCTCATTAGTTGAGTCCGGAACTTATTCAGGTGGGGAGCCGGCCCCCTCTCAAAATAATTACGGAGGAGTCCACATGAACCTCCCCTTAAAATGACCAGATTTTAGGTCTGTCCCCCCGTCGAAATTTTTTCTAGGTATCTGTCTATCTTGAACCCCCTGATAATGGCTTTCCTTAAGATCGAAACGTTCCCCATATAGGCCTTATTGGAAATAAAAAGAATGACTAACTTTGGCTTTTAAAATTATATCTTATATCTTATTTAATTATTTTTCCTTATATCTTGAATCATGCCCTTAGATAAGTCCCTGGCTTTAATCTTTGCATTCATATTCAATTTATTTCTTCGCACTGCTCTTTATTTATTTATATAATATTCGATTATCCACGACTCCCTTTTAAAAACTATTAATCTAAAGAATTTTGCTTCTCGAGAAATATTTTTAAATTAAAAAAAGAAATGTTTATCAAATGGTTATCTCTGTTAGCTCTAATGAAAGGAGGTATTAGTAAGTAAGAAAGTGTCGAGCACTAAAACTTGTTATAACTCGCAGAACATGAGGTCCCCAGCCTCTCAGTTGAGAGTGTATTATATTATAGAATGTTACATGTTCAAATTATTAACGTTTATATTAATTTAACTTAGTGAATTTATACTATATTAGTCTCTAAAATAAATTAAGATATATTTTACTAATATTTGCTAATTTCACATAAAAGCAAACGACTTGTACATAGGTATAAACTATACTAAGAGTATTTTATTTGACTTAATCCTAAAAATTTTATTTTTCGGTTTTCCTCTTAATAAAATATATTAAAAGTTAGTTACTGGTGAGTAGGTGATCACGTGTTGCTCGACGACGAATTTTTTTCTCTCTTCCTCTCATCTTCTATCATAAAGCCTCAGACCGAACGATGGGCCAGTTTTCTATCTCTCTCAATTCCATCTCTAATAATTTATACCCAACCCAAATTATGGTAAAAAAATAACAAAAGAACAAATTAAAAATTTAGTTGACTGACTTATTAATTATACTATATTATTAAATGACATTTCGTTTTCTTAACTCTTCGTTTATATTCGTAAATTTTGAATATATAGCGTCATTAAACAAGATTGCTGCTATTCTATTTTCTCGTTAAGCCTTGGCAGAATATATCAATATTTTCCAAAATTTCTGTTCCAGGAGTCCCCTCTTTTTCATGTCTCTTTTATTTTATTAATTATTATTATATAATTAGGGGTTTACATTTTTTCGTAATATAATAATATAAACACTTTAATAACTGTATTTTTCAATGAATTCCCATTTTTTATTTGTAGATACTTTCTTCATCCTGAGGCAATTTTGACGTCATTTTTACTATTCAATTCGGCTGTCTCCAAATTTGTTCTCCTCTTTCTTTCGCGATGTTGACTTCTATGCACCTACTTATTCAGCAACTACGAGCCTACTTTGTGAGTCAGAAATTTTTTATAAGAAGATTATTATCAATTAATTTATTATTTATTATTATTATTAATAGTGCCACATTCAGAGTTCAATCTTGGCAAAGTCACGTTGAACGGGTACAAATATTTTTAATCCAAATTAATTTATTTAAATTTTATAAATCTTTTAAATTACTTTAATCGCGATCTTTCCCTTATCTTAGGGGTGTCATTTCACCTCTAAGTGCGCCACTGTAGTCTTAGATTAATCAATAAATTTAGAGATAAAATTATTTTTTCTCACATAATGAATTCTTTTAGTCTTAAAAAATAAATACTCTTATTCATATTTTTTTATCTTTGTATTTAAAATTTTTTTCTATTCATATTTTTGACTTTCCAAATTTATTTTGGTAAAATAAGATAATTAAACTTAAATTCATTTCTCTTTCAAATTTACAGCCAAACCAATTTTTTTTCCAAATAATTATTTTAATTAATCATTACATTACAATCATACTCCTATTAATTAATAATTTAATGTAATACATTTTATAACTTGCCCTGGCCCTTTGTGCAGAGTTAGAGGTCTGATCCGCTTCCCGTTTTAAGCGGCAAAATTTTATTTATATTATATTGGTTACTAATCAATATAAATAAATAAGGACGGAGTCTAATTGGCCTCTAATGCCAAAAAAGACTAAAAAAAAAACATTTTTTTAAAAATATTACAAAAATTATTTTAAAATATTCGTCAAAATTTGCATTATTTAAAAAATTTTATTTGTTTTTTTTATCAAGTGAAATTATTTTAATACTTTTGAAAAATTCCTAGAATTAACATTCTAGAGTTATAAAATTCGCATAGCGTGAAAAAGTTATGTGGTGCATAATTATCTTGATTATATTATATTAATTATCTCTATTAGAATTATTTTTCATTAATACACACTCACAATTACAATAATATTCTTAAGCTTTATCTATGAGCATAATGGGTAAGGATGAGAAATTTACTTTCAATGCTTCCCCATGGATTCCTCATAAAGAATACGTAACATTCATTTTCATTTTATAAATTTGTGAATGCCAATCTCGCCTCGCAATTCCAATTTCTTCTCTTAGGAAACAAATCTCATGAAATACATTAACAATTTTCGGCCAAATTTTTTCTTAGAATTTAGCCATAAAAGGGAAATGGATTGGGGATCAACCTTTAAGGATTCCCTTAATTTATATAGGCCCTTTAGCTAAGATCAGAATTCTTAATAATTTATTTGAACATGTCGAGAGTGTTCAAACTAAAAATATTTTTGCTGCATTTTTGCGCCAACTTTTTTTTTTAGAACCACGAATATAATTTTTTACATTTTGCAAAATAAATGTATTTTGTTTTATTATTATATTTTATATATAATGTGAATATTTAAAAATAAAAAAGTCATCAAAATAAAGGAAAGAAAAAGAATGAACTCTCAATAAGTAAGTAGTGATAAAATAAAAATATTGAAACCAATTGAAATTTTATAATTTTTAGATGAATTTATAATTGCTTAACATTATTTTTCAGGTTTTTTTTTCGCTACGCATAATACATGCAATGTTAATGTTAGTATTGAATCTATTCAAAATAAAAATCTAATTTTGAAATAACTAAGTAGATAATAAACCTGATGGGAATTGTTTGTGTGGGATGCAGGTATAACATATAATACATCAAGATATATTGGCTCATTACTGCTAGAGGCATCTGAAACTTATTAGGAGGAAAAAAAATTAATATGAAGGAGCTATTCATTCGAGATGTATTTCATTATAATTCAAAGGAAAAGATTCCCCTTTATTATTGTATTATATTATTCTATAACATATTGTATGCAACCATCTTAATTCTCTGTTTTTTCTCGTTATCAAAGAGCTGCCAAAAAATTTTATTTAATAATAATAGGAATATATATCTAAGATAAGTTATATAATTATCAATTCAATTTTCATTCTTACAGTGAGGTGAATAATCATTTAAATTGAACAATGGGGCATACAAATGGCAAGCATGTGGATGCCAAAGTTATCCGAACCAAAATTGGCATTGCTTCTCCTCCCGCTTCCATGCAGTTCGTGCTTTGTTACTGGAAAATAGGCAACCCACATAACCAACTCACTAAAGGGAGTTACGATTAGTGAAGAGCTCTAGAGCATACCATGCATGCGGATTCGGCTCTTCAAGTAATCTAAAGATCCATTAGTACAGCGTTTCCCAAACTTTTGACTTCAATTATTAAAGTTGAGGCAAAAGGATTGCGTACCGGTATCTAAAATTATTTAGTAAAACTATATATTTATGATATATAATATATTTTTTGTTATTATTTGTTTGTTTGTTCCCATAGGTTGGGAACCTTAAATTGATAATTTGGGTTGCCTACCTTTCAATAACTAAAGACGCACTAATTTGTGTACTTAACTGGATTTATAATTTCATATCCTGAGGGGTAAAGAAGAAGATAAAATCTATTTATATTTTTTTTTTACAAATCTTTAGATCTTCTTGATCATTGTTGATATCATTTCTTATTATTTAGTTATTTCTCACTAATATTTTTTTGAAAATTTCTTTCTTTAGTTTAAAATGTCGATTTAAAATAGAAGGTTAACAACTCTTGTTCTATTTCATCAAAGATCATTGAATTTCATTGGACCGAAGAGATTTACCAACCTCGAAATTAGATTTTTTTCTTTTTCTTTTATCTACATTTTATTATTTTACTAATTTTTTTACTTCTATCAAAAATTTTTTGTCTCTTGAGGATATAATGAACTCTGACAACATAAAATTAATTAGTCTAGTTAATTACAATCAAATAAAGATGAATTCGATAGCTGGACGAGTAACACAAATAATTAATATATCATAACAGTAATAAAAAATGCGTCTTGTTTTAGCTACAAAAAATAAATGAAAATAAAAAACTTTTGGAAAGATAAACAAATTATTGCAAAACCAATTAAATAAAGGAACATAAAAAGTTCAAAATTTTTACTCCTCAAAATATTTTTCACATTATTAGATTTGATAAAGAACCCCATTTGTCGTCTCGATTAAATGAAGAAAGTGAAGGAATGTATTTGACGTCAGGTTAAATAAATAAATTGTAAATTTAGAAGCGATCGATTTTGCTATTTGATAAAATATCATCAGACCTTATTGAAAGGAATTCATATAAGTGTGATATATTAATATTAGTTGTTATAGTAAATCAAATTTAGAACATTAAACATCTATTATGTATACAAATAACAAAATGTTTAATGTTGATGATTTACTATACAACTAATGCATATCTTATATTTCTCAGGAAGGTCTAATGATGCTTTATTAAATAACGAAATCGATCCTCTCAAAATTTATAATTTATTTATATAATCTCTCGTCAAATACATTTCTTCACTTGCTTCTTTTTCAAATCATTCCCACTCCCCGGTTTAATCACAATAAGATTTATTTTAAGACATAAACAAAATGTCATGGTAAATCGAATCCATCCTCTAAAAGGATTTAGGAATCATTTATTATTATTATTTGAGTTTTTACACTTTCTCAGTAATTTGTGATGTTGGAAAACTTTTAACTATCTCGGTCTGCTCTTTTTTTTAAAATTTTTTTTAATATTTAATGACGCTGCTGACAGACCTACATTAAATAATAAATTTTTTATATTCCTATGATGATCTATATTTTGGAGCTTCAAACTTTTTTCAAATTATTTTGTGAAATTTTTCAATTAAAATATTTATTTTCAATAAATACCCTGAAAAAAATAACCTAATCTAGGACTTACCCATATCGTGTTTAGAAAATTTTGGTTACATTCTAGCATTTTTTGTCATATCTTGGAATCAATTATTAATTTTAAGATTATTTCTTGCTAACAAAATTTCCAAACAACCCCTTTCTCTGACTTCTTTTGGTTTGATTTTTATTTTATTATTATTATTTTTTGAAATTTATCTTAAGCAAATTTGTTTGAATTGATTTTATAACAAAATCCACTTTCGTTTTCATCAGTTTTTTTTTTACTATAATAACATCTAAAGCAAAAAACACCTCTAGACGGTCAGAAAAGGGTCAAGAAAAGGGTCGAAACTAAGGAGCGAACCCCTGAGGCGATCCAAGGCATGCAACATTCTTCCAAACTATCATTTTTTCTTTGGAATGTTTTCTCAAAAAAGAAAAAGAGAGAAGTTGAAAAAAAAGAGAGACGATTTTAAAAACCGCAACAGGGTCACACGCTTCTTGAGTTGGCACCTTGAACCCAGAGCCAGAGGCCATCAGGGCCAGGGCCAATCCAGGAAGAGCAGTCAGCCCATTCATTCATTAAAAGAAAAATCAAATTACCGGTTTCTCCACAACCTAAGATTGATTCTTCACCCAATTTCTTTTCACAAGAATCCTTAAAATGCTGCCTTTTTTTAAACAAGCATCTTATCAAAATAAATAAAGTTATAAATTGGAAAGGTTTTTCTTTCTTTGTATTGGCCACTATTTTTCTTCTTTCTTTATTATTAAACTGTTAACACTTTATTTATTTAATAAAACCATCTCGTGATCTTTTCCAACTCGTCAAAAATTATAATAAAAATATTCTTAATCGAATTTGTCCTTTAGAGTGGAGTCAAAGACTCCTGTTTCATAATACTAAAGTCACGTCTGATTATTTATTCAAAATAATTAGGTTCTAATTGTACGGGTTACAATTTTCCTTTTTGGATAATATCTATAAGGCGTTCATTGCCGAAAAAAATTGAATTTTGCTAAGCGGTTCACAAACCAAAGGGAATAGAATTTCTTTAAATTTAGTGTTAGTACTTCACTAACATTTTTTCTTTATTTTCGAACTTTTTAGTATTTAAAATAAATACCTTTGACACCACTAAATGAAAAATATAATTTATATCACTTAATCTATGCTAATAATCTATTCGAAACCACCGATTAAGCCAGAATTTTATAAATTAAAATTATCTATTAAAAAAAATATTGAGTAATAATTTTCTATTTTTACTTTCTCTTACCTATATATATTTAATATATAATGAAAAAATTTTGCGATTGCAAAAAAAAAAAAAAAATCAATGTCGAGGTTTCTACGGAAATACACGTTTTGAGTCTCCTGAGTTTAAAAAAAAATGTACGCAAAATGAACAAGATATCTCAAAAACAAAAAAACGTACGAGGCTGTAATTTTTTTTATATTTAAGCTACCCTCGTTGCTTGTGCCTCTAAGATTTTCATTTATTTATATATTTAATAAAATTTAAATTATTTCTGTAATAAAAGAACTAATTTTCTCTATTTGTTTTCTGAAACGGCTCATTTGTTTCTTCTTTCGGTAAATTTCTTGATCTTTTGGTTTTTGTCCAAAAGATAGATAGAATGATCTTTTCAAAGATCTTGTTCGAATATTTTTCTATCTGATCATCATTATGATTGTGAGATATAAAAATTTACATAGAAAGAGAATTTTTAGGATAATTGGATTCCATAGTGTAGTTTAGAGTAAAAGGATTGAAACACAAGTAGAAATAATTTCATATTCATAAGAAGGAAAAACGAATTTTATGAAATACTAATGGGAAACGTTCAGCTTTCGGTTTTAGTTGCATGAATATGGACAAGAAATTTGTAAACAAACTATGAATATTCTGAATAGTCAAAATAAATAAAATCCATTAAATGGTTAAATTATTTTTAATTTAAAAATTTTTTTTCTTGTATTTGTTATTATTTTTATTTATATCTATACATACATACCACTATTGTATTTGCTAAACTCATGTAATATTATATTAAATATTTTGTAAATATATATATATATATTTCTGTAGCAGTTAGTGAAAGGAAAAAAAAAAAAAAAAAAAACTTTTTCTCCCCCAAAAACGGGAATTTGGCTTCCCGTCCCAAAGGTTAGGGTTTCCCCCCCCCCCCCCCCCCCCTGAGCGACAAAAATTTATTTAAATTAGATTGGATACCAATTGGCATAAAAATATAAGGACGGAGTCTAAATGGTCTCAGATGACGAAAAAGACTTAAAAAAAAATCAGGAGATTTGAATGCCTAAAATTCAAATTCAAAAGACATGTGGCCCAATAAAAAAAAATACTGTAGTTTTTAACTTAGTTCTTAGCCTGTCCTTTAATGCAGAGGTAGAAGTTTCGCTTCACCAAGCAAAGGTCAGAGGTTCGCTTCCGTCCAAAGTGTCAAAAATTTATTTAAATTGGATTGGATACCAATTGATATAAATAAATAAGGACGGAGTCTAAATGGCCACAGATGCCAAAAAAGACTTAAAAATACTCCATATTCCTTAATTTTAATCATTAAATAAGATATTATTCAAAATTTATTGGAAAAATTCAAGAATATGAAGGAAATATATTTAAATTCCGGGTTTTTGAGAACTTTCTAAAAGACTGTTTTACATTAATATTTATAAACATGAAATAATATGATTCAAAGAATATAAAATAACCACCATATTCATTAAAACTGGTCCAGCAAGGAGAAGGTTTACCGTAGTTTAAATTTAAAATTCATATAAAAACATTTTTTATTTAAATACTAATAATTTTATTGCTTTTTCATACATAATCTCTAATTGATGAAATATTAAGATCATCAAATATTTTGTTATTTAAATAAAATTGAACTGAATTTTTAAAAAAGTAGTTAAAATTGTTTTTCAGTTTTTCAAAGTTCATGTAAATAACTTAAGATTGCGAAAATATATTCTAAAATTTAAGGAAAGTTGTTGCATAAAAAATCATCTTTTAGATGGCGAATAAACTAAAATTCTAACCGAGTGACAAAGTGGCGGTTTAGATTTAACCAAATCCTATTCATCAGCTATAATTTATATAGTTAATTGAAAATCTTAGTTTCATAATTTATAATTTAAAACAGCCACAGTTAAAAACCAACGGAAGAACCCCATTTGTTCTATTAACTAGTATAAGCAATAAAAAACTTAAGATCGCAAAAATAGTTTATATAAATAAAACTGACCTTAATTATAATTTGTCTTTGATTAGCTTTGATGCCGAATAAAAAAATTTCGCCTAATGCAGAATCTCCCTTTCCTAGTTCTAAATTCTTTAATAAAACAAACATAAATTTGAGTTCCCGGTTGAAAAATAAAAACAGATATGTTCTTGATACCAACGTTTTATATTCACTTCCTCAGGGCTAACAATATTTACAATTGATCGATAAATTTATTTTCGTTACCGAACAAATGTAAATAATGATTACTTGTTAGTTACGGAGGAAGTGGGTATAAGTTGGTATCAAGAACATATCTATTTTTATTTTTCATTCCGTCCCTAACTCAAATTAACTACTATAGCAATCAAAAAAGAACAACCAACAAATTTATGAAATTCTAAGATAAATAATTACACGCTTCTCCAGATTGTTTTTACATTAATTTCATATATACAATCTGTTTTTGTAGATATCTCATATATTTCATTTAAAATATAATAATATTGGATTGGCTTAGATTACATTATCTGATTAAAAACAAGTTGATGTAATTTTAATTATTATGAAAGAAAAATTATGGCCCTCCTATGTGAATATATCAAGATATTGATCTCTGGCCTAATATAGACTAAGTACTTTTAGAATTTTTTTTTAATTTCCGGATGATGATTGAATAAAATTGAGGGCTAATTTTATTTTTTTTTTTTTAGGAAATAGTAATCATAATAAATATATAACATTTGATCGGGAGTGCAAATCTTATTTACCACCCCTCTTTTGAAGTAAGGGTTGATTCCCTGTGCACGTGTGCACGATATTCATGTGCACCGGTCGGTCATTACCGGACCAATGCATTCAATGAGGAGAGGAGATAACGGTGGGCGGCCGTCCGGAACGCATTTCCGG
Source organism: Anisolabis maritima (assembly GCA_010014785.2). Classification (NCBI taxonomy): domain Eukaryota; kingdom Metazoa; phylum Arthropoda; class Insecta; order Dermaptera; family Anisolabididae; genus Anisolabis; species Anisolabis maritima. The sequence continues at coordinate 10,213 of JAAAKE020097367.1, forward strand.
TTTCCGGTCACCCCCGCTGCAGTTTTTTTCCCTCTTTTTCTCGGCGGAGATTCGCGCCAACGGTCGGTCCGAAGACTTGGTTGCCACCCCATTCTCTCTTTTGTCCCTCCACCCTAACCCTAAAACAACTGTGTCAATCTCAACTCTGAGGGGAGGAATAATTTCCCCTCTTTTTTTTGGGGTGAAGGATTTATTTTAAAGGTTAATAATCGCACAATCACTCTCACCCCTTAATGCTTTTTTAATTTAAATTATACTTACTTGTGATATTCTTTTGGTAAGTATTAATAAAATATTTTTAATGACTAAATTTATTTATATAATTATATTGTTAAATAAACTATGACTAGTAAAGTCCGCTTCAAGGTATATATTTAAAATTAATATCTGATTCAAATTAATAGATAATTAAAATATTTTTTCTTTTCGATATCGGAGTCTATCCTATAATATATATATATTTCCTATAATAGGGGAAATAAGACAACAGCCAACCCAATCAAAATGGTACGTCATTTAAAATTCAAACTTGAAAATTCGCAATATCTCTATTTATTAACTTTAACGAAATAATATCCATATATAAAATTATTCTATTCACCATTTTGAACAATATTTGTTTAAAAATTTTTTCAAACAAAAATTGTTCAAAATGATGAATATAATAATTATGTATATGAGTATTATCTTTTTAAATCGTTGAAATATTTTGAATTTTTAACCTTGAACTTCAGCCACTTCTGTTAAGTCGATTGTTATCACAAGTTGATGTTTTCTTTACTCCTTAATTAAAAATTTTATTTTAATCGGTCACAGCGTGTGTATATACTTACCTACCACCAGATTTTTTACTCAACAGACCTCATTCCTTGATTTATAAAAAATCACAATAACTAGACAACCCTACTAGTGTTAGACTAGTCTTATTTTTATTACTTATATAAAATTGGTTTGATGGAAAGATTGATGTTAGTACTAGAGAAACTCTTGCCGGACCCTTACTTCACAAAACGAGATCGCCTGCACGACTGTTATGCATCCTATCTCGTACAGTTATTTCTACTGGAATCATTTTAAATTTCATAATTAAAGGAACAAATAAGTTTTTTGTTTTCGAAAAATTTATTCCTGCCTGACTTCCAACAGTTGTTTTAAAAACGACTCGACCAATTAATTTGAAACTCTGTCGATGTTTTATTTATGACTATTCGAAGGTCTACTTTTCAGGGAAGGTTCTGTTATATATAGAGGGGACTTCAAAAAATAAATTATATAAACTAAATGCTTCAATAGATCATTAAGTAAATTTCAAAAATATATTTTTTTTTTTAAATTTGAATTTAGTAAAGGAAACAAATTCTAATATATATAAATTCTCCATATTTTAATAGAATTATATTAATCATTATAAATGAATATATAATCAATGAATTATAAATATTTTATGCCGGCGGGCCTTGTCGGAGAGAACAGTAACAGCCACCAAGATCTTTGTTGATAAGCAAGGACAAGCAGCTCTGAACCTCGGATGGGTGGCGCCGTGAAACAAGGTTGTTGACGCTCGTCTGAAGACAACTATACTGATTTTTCTTTCTATACATTTGTATAATTTCAAAAGACTTAAAATATATAAATAATTAAATAGTTTATTTATTATATATATTATTCATTTACAAAAACCCTAGAATCTTTTTCAAGTTACTCTAAAAATCACATTTTAAGATATAGACGAATTTGATGTAGCTATAATTATTGACAATACTCACTATTAATTAATTAGAAGCTTTATATTACGTCATTATCTTGAAATCATGAAGAAGCCATTATTCGATTTATTTCAATAAAAAATAATTTGTATCTTTTTTTTTCATTTGATTTCCTTACAACATATACATTTACTTTTGGGGCCTATCCCCACCCCCGTTAAATTAGAATTGTTTCATGTTCCTAAGTTTTCTCTTAAATTTGAATGATATAATTGATTCAAAATAATTGATTGCTACTTAATTATCTAATTAAATATGGTTAGAAAATGAATATCGTCAAATAAATAGAGTTTATATCTACTATAGGTCTTCAAAATAATCTAATCTAAAATATTGAGTTTTGATTTGGAAACGGTACGTTACGTGCTTATTTGCCAATTCTTGTGAATACATCTACGTGATCAGAGACGGCTGCTTAAAACTGGCCGAAACGTTTTATTATATTATATTAATAACATTTTTGTATTATTAATTACTAAAATCAACCACAAATAATCTCAAAATGTCTTTTATTTATACTAATTTAAAAATAATTAAAAAACGTCTTTATATTCCAAATTTAATTAATTTTATTCCATTTTAGGCGGGAAAAAATTAAATAAACGCGTGAAATTTGTGCAGCTGTATTTTATCTCGAGCTCTAAAATCCTTTAAGGATGTGATCCAAGATGGAATTCTCTCTAATCAAGAGAATTAAATAAAATAATTAATTTAACAATATTCTAATTTTAATATGTAGGACTCTTTTATATTTTTTTAAAAATTAATTCTCCCACAGTGTTGGATTAAGAAGGTGGATTGATTAACTCTTTGATCTTACCTCATCTTTTATCCTATATTCATTATTTTTTTGATTTAAATATGTTAATATATATCCCTTTTACTCATAAATCTTAAAATGAAAGAATGTGAAATTTTTGTTTTTTCCTCTATTATCTCACGCCGGAGAATTTTATCTGACCTTTTTTTTTTGTTCAATTTTTTATTATTTTTGTCTTTTCGGCATCGAAAGCTATTAGATATAAATGTATATATAAAATTTATAATAATATTTTAATTAATTGATAGCCAAAATAAATTTTTTGGCTTAGAACGGGAAGCGAACCATTGACCCTTAGATTATTAAGCAAAAACTCTTATCTGTTCTAATAGACAAGGGCTTCGTTATACTCTAGCATTAGCGTTAACATTGTAGTTTATTTTTAACTTATAATCAATAATTAATAGATGTTCATTTTGTCGTGTGTCTCCGCTCTTTTTTTGACCGCCTGGGCTCTCCCTCATTTTAATTTTATTTTACATTTAGCCAACATTGGCTCTACCCTTTTCTTCCTTAAAATCATTATTGATGATACCCCTAGATAAAAAAAATAAGGCTATGAAAATAAAACTTCATTTTTTTTTTTATAAATAGTAATATATATACTTTTTTTTTTTTAAAAGCTTTACAAAATAAATTTCTTAATATATGCATCTATATAATGCAATTTAAAAAAGTGAACATTGGACAATAGTTTAAAAAGGAAACAATCAATTTTATTTAATAATAATGTGACCTTTTTTCTTATATTTTTTTAAATTAATCTCACTTTTAAGCCTATTCAAAAAAAATGTATAAAAAATTTTGGAAGACTTTAAACAAAAAAATCTATTGTGGTGTTTTGTACATTTTCTTATCAGGCAGTTAATAATATCGATCAAATAATTATGAAATTAATAATATAAATGGAATGAGAACAAAATTTAGAATATATATATAATCTATAATATATATAATTATTATAATATAATAGAAAAAATACAATTTTATTTATTTAACAGTCTTAATTGAAGATTTGATTATTTTTTCTCAAATTTAAGGCACAATAAGGACGCACATTCATTCATACAGTCCATTTTTCACTTCATTGGATACAAAAAATAAGGAAGTAATATTATTTACAAAATTTATATACAATATAAATATATATATTTTTATATAAAAAATATTAATAGTCTTGTTTTTTTTTTTTTTAATTAATATTGACTAGAGATTTTCATAACATAATTAGAATTTTTTTAAATATTAAAAAAATAGATTATTCTTTAATAAATCCAACACAAAAACAATCACTAACACACTGGTTGGCTGACTATAGAGAGAGGGTGCGTATGTATGCGTCTGCGTGTGTTTGTGTTGGCTGGAAGTGGCATGATACAATCCTGATGAGGATGAATGATGAAGGGCTACGGAGTATCACACCTGCACACGCACAAAACAAAGAGAAAAGGTGTTGATTAGTTGGAGGATCTTAAAAAAATTTCACCTTAATTATATACATATAATATTTTTTTTATTAACTTAACCATACTCAAGATATATGGTTTGTTAAATCTTTTTTTTTTAGTATCCACTTAATCACCCTAGAGATTAGAAGCCTATTTTCCTTTTATTTAGAGTTTTTCCCTTGGTTGTGATTTTAGTGTTACCAATGAAAGTAAAAATTTTCAGAAATGTTAGTTATTGGGATATACGATTTGCCCCACTAACCCAAAGAGTTATGTAGTAATAAAGGTTTACTTTTTATGAAATGTTTGTATGTATCTTAAACTTAAACAATTCCAAATCACAAAAAAAAAAAAAGTTCAATATTTTAAATGAAATCTATTCACTCTTATTTCGCATATTTCCAAGACATATAGTATTATTCGTCCTTTAAAAAAGCCGAATAAAATAATTTCAAAAAATTGTTGAGAGGATAGTTTTCTTGACAAACAATAATAGTAATTTTTTTTGGTACAAAATTATTTTTTTAGTCTTTTCTTGTTTCGCATGCTATTAAATAAAATATAACTCGTTAAAATTACCCCTTGCTTAGGAAAATGTTTAATCGGAAGAAGGACAGAAAATGCTTTGACTGATCGATAAAATCCTGACAAAAAGAGATCGATCAAAAATTGTTGGACCGATTAACTCAAATAATCGATAAATAGTTAATCGGTTAAAATGCATAAATTGATAGAATAATAATTATCAAATTGCCGAAAATTTTTTGAAATCTTTACTAAAAATTTTATGTAGAGTTAAAAAATATCATTCGTGTAATAAATTCTGTCATAAATTTTTAGATTATTATTATTATTATTACTATTTATGCGAAAGAATTTCTAATTTTTCCCTGTGCTCTCAATTATCTCTCACTAGAAATTTTATCCAATTTAAAATTCAAATTTGGATCAATTTTAGAGGTGCTTAATTTTTACGTAAACCATAGATTAAACTCATTAGTTCAATACACGAGTCAAAAATCGCGATTTTGATGTTTTCTATTTGGAACATTTAAAACTTTAGTTTTATTCTCAAGAAAGGAGTACCTTTTGCTAAAGAAAATATTTCTTTTTTCCCTTTCTCCCTTTAATCTAAAAATACCATCCTATTTTCCTTGACCTTGATTCTTCAAAAAATCGTGAATATTTTTACATAATTATGAAAAAAAAAAATTATATTTGTTATAAAACAAAAAAAAAAAAAAAAAACACTTTTCCCAAAATATATTTTTATATTGGGTTTTTTTTTTAGCAACTCATCTTAAACCGGTGATCAAGTAGATGACCAACTCACGAGAAAGTTGTATCTTACTCTTCACGAACCTAACTCTGCATAAGTTATTATAATGATTTTCCCAAGAGACATTTAGAGATGGACCGCGTTCTCAATTATCTCTCTCTCTAGAAATTTTATTTAATTTAAAATTCAAATCTTTAGAATTTTTATTTTATTTTTTAAATTTAAGATGGGAGGAGGAGGAGAGGGATGGTATAATATATCAACATATAACATTGATGATGAACAAGTATGCATTCGTGTGGCACGTGCCAATTATATGAGAACACGTGTGGACAGACGGACAGACACCTGCTAAGTAAAAATGTGGCGGGTCGGGATCTTACAAAGATTATCTAACTATTACATCTCATTTTTTTAACATAATTGAAAGAGGAGAGAGAGAGAAAGGAGATATTTGGAAGGATTATTAATTAATAAATGAAATTTTAATATCTAATATCTTTATGTATTTTTTTTATATTCTTTTCTACGATGCATATTTAAAGTATTTTAATGTGAAAGTTGTCGGACAGATCGGACGAGAAAATTTCGGGCTTAGGATAGACTGGGTATATCGCCTCACATGTTTTTTTTTTACTTGAATTTTTCATTTGACCTTTTTTCTCAAGTGGCCTCCCTCTTAATTCGGCTCTACTTGCTAACTCCTCATAAATTATTAATATTAATATTTTATTTGGTACAATTTTTTATTATATTTATACGTCGGCAATTAAATATGAATAAATTAAAAAAAATTATAAGCACTACTTTTGGCTGATGATGTGTGGCTCGTGGGAACGGTCACCGGTAGTCATCAATTTTAACGAGTTATTATTGGAAATTAAATTAAAGTTTGTAATTATGTTAGAAAAAAATAAAAAATAAACCGAAGATGTTGGAATTTATCAACTTTCAAGATAAAAAATTTTTAAATATTAACCCCATTAGTGACCTATTTTTTTTTTTATTTTTTTTTAATAAACAGGGTTATTTTCTTTTTATTTATGTATAATTTTTTTTTTGAACTTGATATCTAAAAAATTTTTATCTTTTTAAGTGGTTTAAAAGAGTGGTAAGTTTTTTGTCGTAGATCCTTAAGTACTTCTCTATATCTTCTCTCTCCTTTTTTTTTTTTACTTTTTTTTTTTTTAATTTATAATAATATACAATTTCTTCAAAAATTTAATAATAAAGGCCACTGGCCGCCGGATGGGACATGAATTTTGGATAAAGCAACTCTTTTTTGTCGAGATTTTTTAAAGAGCTAGAATAAACGACGATAACAACGAAGTCGTCAACAGGTTATCTCTTGGGAACAGAGGTACTCGTTGTCTTGAGAATACACTCAGATTACGTAAAAAGAGAGAGAGAAACGATTACAATGGACCTACGCGAGAATGAAACATCACACATCCTCTCATGAAAGAAATCTCTCTCACTGTTATATTTATATATTTATATAGGAAACCCATTCAGGTGTGAGTACATTCGCCTTTAAAAATGACGTCACTATATCGAATTCCTCATGAAAACCTCAAAAGATGAATTAAAAAATTTTATCGTAACAAGAATTATCTAAAAAATACGGTTTTCAATATTACTTACTATCAAAAAAGGATGGACTTATTAAAATTATTAAATGCTATCCTTTATTAATTCGAATTATATGTGAATAAATTATCATTGAGATTTTTAACACTGATATACTAATATCCTCGAGAAAAATTACTAACCGTCTGATCTTAGGGTGGTAGTTTATTTTTAAAATAAGTGGTGATTAATACCTTGCGAATGACGAGGAAGGAAGAAGAGAAACCAGGACTATTGACTCTGTTGCCACCACGAGATGACATCGAGTAGTTCTTCATCCTCGGGCGACATAGGTTCGTAGTCATCCCTCGCACTGTCAGTGGTTGATCGGAAACCGGTGCCACTGTTGCTTCCACCCCCACCATAACTCGATGCCGGACTGGCCGACGGCTCGGAACATGGAGGTGTCTGTGGTGGTTGTTGGTAACACGTCGGTGTGGTTGGTGGGGTTGACCCAATCGGTTCTTGGAGCATGGCCTATACAAAACCGGGTGGTTAATTGGTTGGTTTGGTTCCCGGGTGGTTGCTCACAATCAATCAACTTACCTGTAGACTTCGGATATACTCGACGGCCATCCTAAGTGTCTCGACCTTGCTGAGTTTTTTTGCTGCCGCACTACTCCCCTGTGTTCCTTTAGTCGGCGTCGATGGTAATAATTGAGCAGCTACTGATGCCGGAATATGCGAACGTAACGTCGCAAACCCATTGTTCACTTGTTTTACCCGATTACGTTCCCGGGCATTACGTCGTGCTACTGATGCCGGTTGTTGCACCACCGACGTACCGTTACTACCATAGGCCCGACGATGCTGTTTCACTTCGGACATGATTGCGGTGGTTGTGGCCATAACAAAACAAGAGGGAAAGGAAGAGAGAGAAGAGGATGTACACAGCTCGGTGGTCTGTACACGAATGAAGCGTGCTGCCGAGAGGCCAATGGGCCTTTGTACACAACCGAGTGGTGGGGCGGCCGGAGGGGATCAAGGGATCTGAGGGAAGTGTGCGGCGTTCAAGTCGCGTGGCAAGCGTGCAGCTGCCCTTAACACACACACACAACACTCCTCACTAATACTTCAACATACCTCTCCAATACATTCGATTTACATATAGAAGCCTTTGCAGTGAAAACCTTCACTTAGCGTGATGCTCCAATTTAATTCAGGCATAATGGATTAGAATTAAAAAAAAAAATTCTAAGTAATTAGAAAAAATCAACTACTTGATATCGGAAGTCCAAATAAGTCTTCTCTTGATCCTTTTAATAATCAGTCTCCACTTATGGCTTATTGACAGTTATATTTTAATTATACTATTAATTTTTTTAATACGTATTAATTTTATAAAGAACATATATAAGATTCTGCATATAATTATGATTATATACTTAACGACCCTTAATTGCAATGACTCTCACCATGATGGACAAATAACATGTGTTTGAAGGGCGAAAAAATTCTTTCTTTGCCTTATTATTATTATGATTCGTAGTCAGTTATAAATGCGAATGAGAAGAAAAACAAATCCGTCCTTAGCACATTTTTAAACTTAAGGATGGAGAGAGGAGAGAAGAACCTAACCTCCAAGGGCGGTGGTGAGGGTGGCAAAGCCTATGAGCTCCCTTAATTTGAATTCACGAAATTCAATTTTAAAAGCTAAATCAATGAATATTTAGAGAAATTTAAATTTTTAATATTTTAACATAATATATATATTATATATGATTCTTTTGATGTGGCACCCTAAGGGGCTTATTTGGGAGAAGGGGGGTTACAAACTCATCTCGTTACGTTTCTCTAGAAGAAAAAAACTCGTCGCCATTTTTTTTAGTCTTTAATCTAAGACCATATAGACCGGTGTTTCCCAACGTGGGGCCCACGCCCCACAGGGGGGCAATTTGATTGTTAAGGGGGGCAACTCGACACGAGTTTAACCCTTTTGCTCCGGCCATTTAAATGCAATTCTCTCACTAAATTAAAATATTAAATTAATATAGAAAAATCTTTATTAAAATTATTTCGAATTTGAATTTCAGTTTTTTATTATATGTTTT
>JAAAKE020097378.1:0-19204 GCA_010014785.2 Anisolabis maritima
GTCAATAAACCTAGGTTAAAGGCGGTGGAATAAGAAAATTCCTAGCAGTAAAGTAAAATTTCTATAAGTCCGATTAAACTACATAGAGTTGTCGCAATATTTATTTATTAAAGAGAGGCTATATAGGGAATATAAAGAGAAAATAATAATAGTAATTTTTTATTCAACTTATTTATACACTTAATATATATATATATATACAAATGTAAATATTAAAATGGAAAATATATAGTAGAACAAGCTTGTAATATCCTAAAAAATACTGCAAAAACATTAGACCCAAATATTACAAATAAAGGTATAAAATGTAAATATTTTTTTTCCTAATAACTATTTTGAAATTTGAATATCATTTGAATTATTGAATATTGAAATTTAGATGCATCTCAAAATAAATTGAACAAACTATCTTTTATTTAGTTTTTATAGAAAGAAATCCAAAATCAATTCCAAAATTTCATCTTTTATTGAATTTAATCCTAATAGTCCCTTTAGATGATAGAGTTTGTCATTTAATTTTGAGACGCATATATACCCATATAAGAGAAGAGTTAGTAAAATATCAAAATGCGAAAATATCATTAAAATGGTGTATGATCTAATATAAACTTTTCTAGTATTCAAGTCCCATTTATCTTTCAAATTATTGTTTTTTTTTTTTTATATTATTGTCATCAATAGCGTAGCCAAGGTGTTTTAGATAGGCCATTCACTAGGTAGGCAAGTAAGTTTGCCCGGAGATGGGGAAAAGAAACTCATCACGAACTTGATACTTGGGAGCAGTCATGGAAAGATGGGCATTTCTTGTCTTTTTCAAATGAGCAATTTCTAATTTAATTAATATAGATCATCTAAAAAAAAAATTCTTTTATTATTTTTCAATAACTCACACTCTCATCGCTAGTGTTTGTCAAATTTAAATAAAATTTTATTTAATTTTTGGATGTGTTTGTTTATTTTTGTTAAATATATCTAATAATTTAGAAATTTTAAATAAATGTTTTCTTGACAAAGTATCAAACATTTATTTAGTTAAATCTAATTTTTAAACATGTGAAGCGAACACGTTCATTTGCTCTTGTATAGAATCTAAGAAGGAAGAGAATAATAGTTAAATTATCTTTAGATTATATATAAATTAATGCCATTATTAGATTAAATAATTCGAATAGGCAAAAAGTATCTTTTTTCTTTTCTATTTATCTACACAATTTATTTTGGAAAAAAAATTTTAAATGAGAGTTAAATCTAAAATATTTCTCTCAAGAATACTTCTATTTTACATTCTTTGGAATTTTATTATTTTATAAAAATCAAATCAAATTTACATCTTTTGGCTAAATTTCTTTTAACAATAAAATAATAATTATATGCTAGTATATATGTATATATATACACAAATATAAAATTAATTCATAATTATGAATATATATTTTAAAAAGCTCTCATTTTCTAATAAAAGTTGAGCAACAACAAATATTTGTAATACTCTTCTATTCTATACAACTAATTACTCAACGATTTGTTTTTTCCCTAAACCAAAAATGGAATTTTTAAATCTATTTTACATTAAATCTCCTATTAAAAGAAGAATGTATTAAATAAATGTATATTTATATAATATATATATATATGTTAAACTTAGAAGAGAAGATCTTCGTCCCCTTCATCGAGCATATTAGTTGGATGAGATAGATCTTGACCTCGTTGAAGCAACTCTTGTAGCAACTCTGCATTATGTGCATCAGCTTTTGCTCTTGCAATACGTTTCTTATCCTGGATTTTCTTTAACCTAAAGATAAAAAAAGTTGTTATTCCAAAGTAAAATTCTGAATGTTTTATTGCTTGAAATATTTCTCTAAATGAGTAATAATTCGTCTATAGGAGGGCTATTTCATGTTGCCGAAAATAAGGCGACCTATAAACATTCATAAAAATAATATGTTCGAAAGAGTAAAGAAAAGGATCGATTATTAACATTGCATATTTTTTTTTAAGTCTTTTTCGGCATCTGAGGCCATTTAAACTCCGTCCTTATTTATTTAAATTAATTGGTTGCCAATATAATTTAAATACATTTTTGTTGCTCAGGACGGGATGCGAACCACTGACCTTTGGTTCGAGAAGCAAGACCTCTATCTCTGCATTAAGGGACAGGGCCACTGCACATTTTATTGAGACTTTAATAGGGCGCTAAGTTATTACTGACTCAAAATGCCTACGATTTCTGAGACCAGGTCCCCTATGACCGTTGTTTTAAGGCCTATCAAATTTTTCATAACTGGCTCTGAGTAATCACTTAAAAGCTCTCCTCTGCCTTCTATTTTTCATTAAGCAATTTTTGCATTTAAATAAAATTTTACTTTTGCGACACAAAACAACAAATCAATTTCGCGATGTTAAAATATAACTGATAAATTGAAAAAATGGGGCACTCGCAGGAGTCGAACCCAAGATAAAGTTGCGTGATATGCTGTTCGCCAGATTTTTTGTGTTTGGCCCTCTCTTGGTAGCCGATTTAAAATTTTGTATTACCTTTTATTTTTAGAGATTTTTCGTTTGTGCGTGTTGAAGTAAAAATAGACTTATTAATTTTAATTTTCTTTAATTTATTAATTACTCCGAAATCCAAGTTGACAAATGGAACTCACTCATTTTAATTATGAACTAATTAGCAAAATAATATATTATTGTTGTAATTCTTTCTCGACTTAATAAACTAAGTTTTATTACAAGTAACGATTTCTTATTTTATGCATTAAAAACGTTTCAAGATTAAAGCTTTCAATACTTATTCATCAGTGTTAATCAACTTTATATAATATAACTAAATATTATATATTTATAACTTTAAATTTATATTGATAAATATATATAATATTTGTACTTATTACCATTTTTCTTATGTTTTTTCTATTCTAAATTGAGGTACTCCACTATTTTAAGGAGGAAAATGACTAATACTTTCTTAGAGATTGTTATAGGTATAGTCAATTTAATCAAAATAGTCAGAATGGCTGAAGAGAAAATCATCAAAAACTAAAAAAGTACATTAGTAAAGTATTAGTAGTTATTAGCCAATTTTATTGAAAACCTTCGAGGCGCAACAAGGATACCTAACTTAAATAGAAAGTTTGAGCCTCGAACGTTTTCTCGCTGAATTATCATGTTTACACACACACACACAAACACAGACAGACAGCGAGACCCATTTTTTAGACTCAGGGAAACTCAAAACGGGTATTTCCGTTGAAATCTCGACATCGATTGTTTTGCGATCGCAATACTTTCCCTATTACTATTTATTAATAATATATATATATATACAGATAAAAGAAAGTAAAAATATACTATGTGGGTTTTAAAATTATAGAGAAATGAATTTATGGTTATTTGTATTAAAAACAAAATTATCTACTCATTTGGAAATTTATATTGATAAATTAAAGAAAAAATTACCGGTAGAATTCTTCACGTTCCAGCTCATCCAATTCTGATATAATGTAAGCAAGAGTTCGTTCGATTCTTGGAATGATAACTAAAATAAAAAAAAAAAAAAACAGAAAATAATTGTTACTTATCTTAAAGATATATTTTGAAAATAGAATCAGAATAGTTTAATATTTTTTTAAACTAATATATCAGAAGTTAACAGATTCAAAAATATAAGCTCTCGAAATGGATATGAAAAATTTTTGATTTAAACTTCTTATAAAGATGCTTCATCTATCAAGCATAAATCCCGTTGTTGCTGGAAACGATTCAAGCATGATAGATACATGCCATTTTGAATAATGGAGAGTGACAAAAAAATAATATAAAATATATTAGATGCTATTATGAAAAATATTTCTTATTAAAAAAAATCCAACCCAGTAAGAGGTTAAGTAGTTCCAACACAATGGCTTTCATTGCAACCCTTAAAGGGTAAAAGGACGAAATTTTGATTAAATAATTTCATTTGAATTCGATTTGGGAATAACGAGGATTTAGCAACTGGATCTAAATCCTTTTACCTTTATTTATTTGTGCTAATTCAGGGACGGGGAGAGAGAGATAATCCCAAAAATAAAAAAAAGAAATTTTTATGAGATAAGAATTGAAATGACCCGGGGGAACATCATACATCCCACCTCTCAACTATTAGCAATGTCAAGTTTTTAAAGAAATTGCTGTTACTTCTTCAAGAGATCAACATAGAATCCTAGCATTAAATAAACTGTTTTCATTTGCAGAGTTAATACGAAATACGAGGTTTGTTCAAAAAATAAGGTGACTTTTCAAATTTCTCGGGCAACGTACACGATTGAGGAGATAAAAACCACATCGCTGGAAGAGCTCAAGGCCATACCAAAAAGCGCGTATCAGAAGTGCTTCGAGGATTGGAAAAAGCGCTGGCACAAGTGTATTATATCTGAGGTGAATTACTTTGAAGGGGACAAAATAGATATTGATGAATAAATAAATATTTTTCAAGAAAAATAAAAAGTCACCTTATTTTTTGAACAGACCTTGTATAACTATTATCAAGTAAAATTTTACGATACGCTGTTAACTTGTTCACTTTTCTTCTTTAAAATTAAAAAATGTGAAACGATTGAAGATGATATTCACCATGTTCAATAGCGTTAACTCGGCGATTAGTAATCTTAATGACTTCATCAAGAGTGACAAATGACGTTTGCAGTGATGCAAGTTCAACAAGCAATTTAACAGCACTCTGGTAATTCTTTTTCAATTTGGCTAATTGTTGGCCACCTCGGGCAAGACCAGCCAATTCATACGTATCGGATCCATCCTGATAGCTTTCAAATACGGGAAGAGTGACACCAGCGACGTTGTCCTTTTTCGTGCGGATTTTAATCTGTGCTTTTGTTACATTTTGCAAGACGACTTGATTGAAATCTCCAGTAGCAAATTTGGCTTCAGCTAAAGAAAAGGCCGCCTCTTTCATTACTTCTCCCATCAATGTTTTAGTCTAAAAAGAAAAATATTATCTTTTATAAGTAATTATGCAATCTAAACCATTAGATGTTGATATCAAAAAGTCAATCAAATAAGATTTTTCAGAAGTTAATAAAAAGCAAGTACAAAGCAGAGGCCTTTTAGGGGCTACTCTGACGCTAAAAACTGGTAAAATTTGAATGCAGATTCAGAGCCTCTTTATCCTCGGGACCGTGGAAGTTGACAGGCCCGGCAGTCCGACTAAGCAGAGTTAATTTATTTATTTTAGTTAATAAATGACAGATAGAAGTTTCGGCTTGGAGAAATTTTGGTAGAGTAATCTTGCTTTTTATTGATTGCTGCATCAAATAAATAAATATTCAGACTCAAATACATACAATAATAAAAACTCATTTAATTTATGTTACATTAAAAGAACAAAATGTCTGTTTGTCAAAGTGATATAAAGTAATGGCAAAAGTGTAAGATGTTTCTAAACAGTCCCATTTGCTACGCTGATCTGCTTCATCCTTTTTCTAAATAAAGAGATTTTATTGTCTCCTCTTGAAACATTTTAATTTTGGAATTTTGTATTTTTTGTCTTAGATATCAATTAAAACACATAAAATATATATTACTATAATAAGTATTTTCTTAGAGTCTTTTTCGTCGTCTAAGGCCATTTAGACACCGTCTATATTTATTATTATATAATTTAAATAAATTTTATCGCTTAGGACGGGAGAAGAACCACTGATTCAGAGATCATGAAGCAAAGACTCTGTTCCAAGGCATAGAACACAAATACAATACCGAATAGGATAGTACATATCCAAGGAACGACTATTCTTAAAACGTTGTCTCAAAAGATGATAAAAAATCTCTTTATTAAGAAAAAGGCTCATCCAATTCTTTACTTTTGAATAGAAAGTCATCATTTGATGCATTACCCACTAGACTAAGAAACGTCTCCAAGAATTCTTTTGGAATACAAACTTAAAACGCAGGTGACTTTTGGGCTTAGGTTTATTTGGCACGCCTTAAAGTTACATTATTTCCTGTCTTCAACTCCTCCTATAAATTTATTTCTCCCTTGCTAATGAATATATCTATTTCCATCTATCTTAATTAGAATGTCCTAATTGTGACAGATGTGTCGATTATCCCTTGCGAGAAGTGCATTATTATTATTATTATTCAGAGAGGATAATAAGAATGGACTGATACTTTCTTCTCGTAGAATAGTTGCCGTAGGGACCAAGTTGGTGAAAATTTATCATGCTATAATCTAAATTAATATTTGAGAATTTCGTTTCATTAACATTAGAAAGAAAAAAAATATATTTTTCTATTATAATATATTAAAGAGCAAATGGGATATTTTTAAAATAAAAGAAAGTAAATTTATTCAAAATAAGGGGGAGAAGTAATAACCTCTTAATAAATTATTAATTCTATAATTTATGTTTTATTGGATTTGAAACATGGTAGAGATATTCTTACTTCAATGATTTTGGTAAGGATCATTCGAAAACGCATTTGTAAGGCATCCGCTTTCTTTTTTAATAAACTGTGCCCTTTTTGAGCGCCTTTTAAACGAGCTTTCATCAACATTTGAGCTCTGGAAAATAAAATTAATTGAAAAATTAGAGATAAGGATTAAGTAAGGGGGAAAGTGTGTTTCAGTTTTTGTATACATCAATGTAACAAAGGAGATAATAATGAAAGGCAATATATAAACGAATAAATAAATATTAAATAATAATAATTCTTACCCTCTGGAAGGGAATATTGCGAGCCTATCTTTTCCTGACATTTTTTATTAATTTCCAAATTGCCTTCTTGTTAAAATCAAGTGATTGTCAGCTGACTGAGAGAGAGGTGCATCATGTAGATGCCAAAGTTTATAGAAAATTTTATTGTTAGTTCATAATTTTGCCACTTAAATGAAATTTAAAATTATCAAAATAAATTATTTTCAGTAAATTTACTAATAAGTGAAAAATGAATTAAACTGGAGTTACTCTGAGAATACCGAAGAAAGAAATGGAAGTCTGAGGGTTCTCTCCCTCTAAGAGAGGCAAAGGATAAAATATTTTGGAGTTAATTGTTTTTAATGCGGTCTTCCTTAGATAATTTAGTTAATTGACAAAATGCAAAATTTTATCCATTTTGGTTCAAAAGTTTTAGAAAAAAAAGTTTCTCACACTCATTAGAAGGGGAGCAATCGTCCCTCCCCCCTTAAGAGAAATTCCCCTCTAATGGGAATTACTCCCCCTCCATCTTCCAAATTGTTCTAATCAGGTTCTGCCCATATTATAAGGTATTTTGAGGCAAATGAAGATAATTTTTATAAAAATAGGAGGGGATGGGTAAGAGTGAAATTTTTGAAGATTAATAAATTTCCATTCGGTTGCTAATTCATAGCATAATGCAGTAAATTAAAAATAGATATTGCCCAACTTGAAGTACATACGTACTTACCCGGTAGACATTTTAGAATAATTATTTTTTCTTGTTAATTAATATTCTTTTATTTTTCATCAATTGTTAGAACAATTATAAAAGTATTCCGCTTCATACGTGATAAAATCTAACACTGCAATTTTATTAGAATTATTTGAATAAGATCCAAAAACAAAAACTATTTATATATCACTGTAAAAAATCTATTTTCACAACATATTTTTATCTTATATATTTTATTTAGAATTTAATTTTTCTCGGTAAAAAATAATTATTTTTTAGCAAAAAAAAAAAAATTAAAATATTTTGCTCAAATGAATTCATTTTCCTAGATCATTTAAATAAAAAACATAATTTTTTGATAGAATAAATAAATTCGACAAAAACGCAATTAAATAATTCTGTATTGCAGAAATTGCTCGAAGAAGAACGAAGCAGGATGAAAAGGCTCATGGCTCATATGGCTTTTTAACAAACAAAATAGAAATGAAATTTTTTAGAAAAAAATTATCTTAATTATAATAAACATATTTCTTTTAAAAATATTAAATTTACAAAAGGAATAAATATTTATTTTTGTAAAAAAAAAAAAAAAAAATATAAAATACAGATAAAAATTCAATATACACGTAAATTACTAAGTTATATAATTTCCGAAAATTATTTAACTACGGAGAATATTTTCGAGTATTTTAAGTATGTATATAAAACATTTTTAATTATTTCTTTATTTTTAATTGAATTCTATTAATTGTCAAGTCAAAAAAAAAGCCATTTGCTTTCTCTTTTAAGGGAATAAATAAAATAAGTCTAGTATTGCAGTATTTCTTGATTTTTAAACAATAAATAAACAAACATTAAATTTTTTAATTAAAAAGGTTTTATATATATATATATTATAGATAACATTTTTAATAGTCTATAAATTTCTTAAAATTAAAAAATGGCAGTAATTCTTTGCTTAAATACGTGTACATCAGAGTGATTTGTCGCTGCAAAGGAGCAGTCCACACTTAATAGCTTTCAGCATTTTTATTGCCCTATGCATATCAAAATATAGGAATAAACGCTTTTCTTTGTTTTGTCTTATTGAATAATCAGAAGACCAAATTATCAAATTTCATTCAAAATTTATAAATACTCTGAAATTTGCTCTTTGGATCTTTGGTAGATTAAGACGAAGTAAAAGATACTGTTTGTTAACTTCACTTTGTTATACCTAGGTCAATAAACAGGCAAAAAGCAATTAAGTGTACTTGGCTCCATTGGAACCAAAATGTATTTAAACGAATCATCAAGTGATTCTCGTATGCAGTGGGCAATAATTGATATAAATTTTGGATAAATATGTTTAATATTTAACCAACATGATTAAATAATGATTTTACATTATTTTATAAATACAATCAATATATTTTTGTAAAATTTCAATTATAAATATAAAATAAAAAAAAAATTTCAAATATTCAAATAATAATCGTAATTGTATTTGTAAAAAAAAATTAAATATACATTTCCTGATAAACATAAAAAATGTCTCTCAATTAAAAAAGTAAATGAGAATAATTATTTTTGTGGATTTTTTTCACTTTCGATTTTTTTCGTACGATAGTATATACATTTACAGTACATAAAGAACGTCTTTTAAATAAAAATTTTATTTTTAATCCTTTTGATATTATTAAATAAAGGAAATTAATTAACGGATACAACTATATTGTTGACAGGCGACAGTGACAAAATTGCCGAAAGGTTGGATGGCCATTGCTTTATGTATAATAGGCGAATGGATTTTAATTTGTCTCATATGCGTGTCTCGTCCATTCTGATGATTAGAAATCACTGCAATTTGGATCATAAACGTTCTAATGGGCTTATCATGAATGTCTTTGACGGGGATCATCACCCAACCGGTGGGCTCGTTTATATCAATCACTTCAACTTCTTGAAGATCGTTAAAATTTGTTCCAGCACGAATTGAGATTCGACTTGGTGTGTAAGATTCGTCTAATTTATAATCAGAAAATATACATATATCTTTTACCGTTGTCTTCCTTCGAAATTGGATATTTACAAGATGAGGTAATTGGCCATCAGATTGCCAATAAGTGTCCATGCAATCATCTCGCAATTGGTCCACTCCAAAACCTAAAAACATTTACAAAATGTTAAAAAAACTAATACATTATAATTTAAAAATATTGGCGACCGTGACTTAGGTTAAGAGGAACAGTTATCAACATCAATGCCGTCAAACAAGGCCAATCATCGCTGAACCTCGGATGGCACCCATAAACAAGGGTTACAAATTAAACATATTTGAATCTATGTTTTCACTTAGTATAAAATATATCATTAACTAGAATCTGTTTAATTTTATGGTATTCCATATTTTACCTGGTTTGCATGACGAAAGGCTCCAGATGGCCTGAGAACCCACTTCTCTCACTTTTCCTGCTCTTTCTTCTTGATTTGGGTCAACACATTCGAAACCTATTCCTCCATTTGAATTGTTAGTATTCGTATTTGTGTTGGGAGTTGCAATGGGGGCAGCATTTGGTTGTACGACTGAAGGTGTTGCAGTTGCAGTTCCTGCGGCTGCTGTTCCTGTGCCTCCGCCTCCTCCTACTCCTCCTCTTTCAGCTCGAGCGCTCATTTTTTTCTAGAAATATAAATTATTATAAAATTTTAATATAATTTTAAAAATTGAAAAATTAATTTTATAATAGAATAATCTCAGTAGGCTTGTCAACACAAGTGATAATTAAAAAGAAAATTTGTTTAAATAAAAAAAATAAATAAATAAATCGGAATTGGTGTGATTACCTTCCTTTTTTAAAGGGATGTGAAGGTTCAATTTAAGAATGTTAATGAAATAATACCAAGGTAAGAGAATATAAAATTAAAAAATACTTAATGCATTGTTTTATAAATCTAACATTTTTTCTGACTATAGTTTTTAATTTAAATGCCAGTGGCAGAGGTGAATCTAATTTTGGAGCACCTGCATGCTTTTTTTCTATTTTAAGATATTATTATATTAAAGAATGATATTCCAATAGTATTATATAAATTGATATTTAATTTTTAGAATGTATTTTATTAATTAATTAAATTATAAATTAAATTATTTAAAATTAAAAATTTTAACCAAAAAATGGATTATCTAAAATAATTTTTTAAGTATGTTATTTAATATGATGTAGATAGTTTAAAAATTAATTTAAATAAAAGCAATTAACGATTGGAATAAATAATTTTAATTTTAAAAATAATTAATAGCAAACTTACATTTTTTCTCAAGAGCTACAATCAATCAAATGTCATTCAATCAAATAATCTCTTTCAAAAATTTCTCATTAAATAATTCTTGTTATCTTTAATTTAGGTTTCAATATTCAAAATATAAACACAATAAAATTATTTATTTATTTGTTTAAAAATTAAAATTATTTTAATTAAAATTTAAATTATTTTTATGAATGGACATTTGAAATCGTTTAAAAAAGTTTCAAAATTGAACTAATCAAAAGAACTAAACTTTGAAAGGAACTAAGGATTAAATATCGTTCCAAAGCAGGGTATCTGCTTTTTAAATCAAACCAAATATTTTAGAAGGGGTTCGCTTCTGAGCCAGAACAAAAAATTTATTTAAATTATATATATTCTAAACAACGTATATTGTTTAAAATATATAATGTCAAATGTAGGAGAAAGATAATCATTTTTAAAATGGTTTAATCCAGAGAAAATTTTTATATAAACAATTGTAAATATTAGCGAACAAAATTTGTAATCTACCAAATAATTCTTTTAACGTCTTTAATTTGTTAATTATGAGACAGTTGGCCACACTGTTTAAATAAATGCGGGGAATTCAAATCCATTGGCTGAGAGGTTAGAAGTGTGTATATTACTTTTATTCCAATGGGTGGGTTCCCTTCCCAAACTGTACGATTAGAATTTATCTAAATCATTTGGTAATAAGAGTCGAAAAAAATTAACGAAATCATTTGATCGAGATAAATTTTTTTTTGGAAAAGACAATTCAAAATTTTTATATTACTATTATTTATTATATTAAATTATAGATGTGGTTTATAAAATTTCAGTGAGAAAAAAATTAAATAAAATTAAAGTAAACTTCTTTTATTCACTTTCAAATCATAAAATAAAATGTTAAATTGAATTTGTTGAAACTATCTAAGTTTAAAAACTAACTACATCACTTATTTATTTTTGAAGACATACAAAAATTGTAAAAAAATTTGTTTCCTTATAGCCTAACAATAACATCGTATATTATTATTAATAATAGTCCTTGAGCACCTGAAATATTAAAAAATAAAATAAAAAAATATAAATGATTTTCCATATTGTATAAATTTAATGATATTCTATATTCATATATTTATTATAAATATATATATATAAAATAGCATTTTGTGGAAAAATATGGAGATTTTATCACAAAATAATTTTCTATACCTAAATAGTATAATTTAAGCTTTCACGATTATCAAATGAATTTTTTAATTTTATTTTTAAACATGAAAATAAATTAAAAAACGAGATGATTTATTTTATTGAAAAAATAACGTTTCTAGAGTCATTATCAGATTCGAAAAGGAGTTTCGAAAACTTGAAAATGAATAAAAAATTAACATAATTAATAAAATAAATCACCTTGTTTTTAATTTATTTTCATTTTAAAAATAGAGTTAAGAAATCTCTTCAACTTTCTATACCTATTTCTTATACAATTAGAATAAACGAGATCGAATGATTGAAAAACTTTAGTTTCATTTGATTTATCAATAAAAAAAATTCTTGAAGAATCGATGATAATTTTACTTCTTTTAAAGAAAATATATTAATAATAAAATTAATGACAAAATGAATTTGTTTATGTATATATATATATATATATATATTTATTTTTTTTAAATTCTTCCGGCCATTTAGAAACTTGCCTTAAACTTTCTTTTAAAAAGACCTAATCATTATGAGTTTTCTTTCAAATAAAAAATTTTTTCAAGATCTATGACCGTCTCAATCAAAGAAAAGAAATATGACCTTTAAAAGGAGAAAAATAATTAGAATGTCTAGTGTAAGTTGCTAAATGAACAGAAGTTATATAGATATTTTTATTTTATGCTACCATTTAATAAACAAATTTTTCATGGCTAAATAAAAGATATCTTATTTTTTTAAAAGACATGAAATAATTTATTTATATAGAAAGATAAATGGAGTAAACTCGAATTCAAATACCGGTATTAAATTAGAAAAAATTCGGAATAAATTTTAAAGATTTGGCATAAATTTAAAAGATTTTGTAACACAGGGGTGTCAAACGAACGGTCCATTTGCCAGAAGAAAGTTGTTGCTATAACTATTAGAATAAATGAAATCAAAAGGAATGAATGAATAAGCATTATTTATACTAAGGAAACGTTTTAGTCCAGTTTTCTTAAGTAGGTCTCGTTATTCCTAAAAGATTCCGTGAAAAAAGTATTTTCCAGGAGATAAATCATGCTAAGATTGTTTAAATACTTATTAAATTCTTATATTATTATGTTTCTGTAAACAGTCCTAAGGAAGACTGTAAGAGTCGTTCGGAACGCGGACAATTTTATATATTAAAATTAAGATTTTTTTTTTAAATTTTGGTGCCTTTCATTTGGCTAACTTCCATTGCCATTAATATAAGGGGTCTTTTTTTTTTAAAAGTTGAAGAAAAAAACAACATAGTTTTGCAAATAGCAAAAAATTTGATTCAGGACGGAAAAAGTATATATAAGGACCATAACTGAAAAAAATCTGAGATGACTAATAGCCTTGAAGGAGTCGAAAAAATAAAATATTCAAGAATAAAATTTCTTTGCTACCCTATTAAATTTTCCTGAATTAGAATTATGACAACCCTAATAAAGTGCAAAATTTTATTTAACTTTTTTCGAGCTTTGAAGGACCGCAAAAAAATGGTTTCAAGGACCGTAGGCGCCATGAAACCCCTGACGTAACATATCTAAAAAGAAACATTTTTGTGAATATTTTTGATTACAAGGAATATTCAGAAATTAAATTTTTTTAAATTAACATGGGTAAAATTAAATAAAGTCTAATTCTGTAAGTTTTTATTTTCAAATTATTTATATCCACAAAATGAATATTAGCAGAGATTTGCTATGAAGTTAGAATTTATATTTTTTTTAATTCTTGAAATTTAATCTTTGAACTTTCCTCGTAATAGTTTTTAAATTTGAAAATTTTTTCTTTATTTAAATATATTAATTAAATTTCAAAAAAATTTTGAAATAATAATCCTTTAAAAAATGTGGATTAAGTGTGCATTATATAGTCTTAGGAGTGGCTTTTCTTCCAATGACCCCGAAATAATCTTGAAAAACATAATTGCAATTATGTTGTTCCAGAAATCGATACAATTCTCCCATGTCCATATGATAGTCACGTGATTTATTTTTAGAAGATTCAAAAGCCATTTCTTGGAAATTTTTAAATTTCCTTAATGTATCAATATTTATTAAAGAATTTAATTGTTCAATTTCTTTCTTTTTGCAAATTATTTTTTTCCAATTCATACATTTTACCTGAAAAATAAATAATATATAAGTTTTTTATTTTACTTTTTGATTTTATAAAAAAATTACAAAAGAGATGTTGAAAAAAAATCGGGAGTGGCCTCCCCTTGAGTTTCTCGTACACACATATATTTTAACCGTGGTCTCAGATTTTGATATAATATATGTAAACAAAATTTCAATAGTCTCAGTGAAATCATATATGAGTTATCACGAATTTTAGAAAAACATTTCAGATAAAGTAGCACCTCCAGTTACCGAAAATAAGTCAAAATTTGATAGAGATCCATGATTTTCGCTGCAATGCATCTATATAAAATTTGATTGATCTACAATACGTGCTCGAGTTAATGAACAGACACACGGAAATAATTCGAGAAATGGTAGGGAGGTTCAAAACAATCAAGAATAATCAAAATCTCGAGAACGAATATTATATTAGAAGAGAGCTTACTTTGAGCCACCATTCATAACAATTATTAGAAGAGCCTTCAGCACATATAATGCCTGGTTTGCCAGGTAAACAAAATCCTGTTATTTGATATTCATGTGCTAGATCTAAAATTTCACGTCTTTTGATTTTACTATAAATATGATGTGAATAAATCCAATATCGAGTAAAATACACTTGGTCCTCATTATAAGGTTCATTAGAATTACAATGTTGTTGGCCAACTATGATAGGATTCGATTTATTATTGTAATAATGCGGGGCTTTTTCCTGGAGCCAGGCAATTGCATAATAGATACAAATTTCGCCACGATCAAGAGTGGAGATGTGGACGGCCAAATCGCTGTTTAATGAATGCTGTTCTATTCGATTCATTTGATTACTTCTTACATAAATATCAGGTTCAGTGGTGGGATAATCATGACCAAGATTGACGCACATTTCAAATTTCAGCTGGAAAAGAGAAAATAATTAGAATCAATGGCGGAAGTCATATTCAGAAAAATTTTAGAGTAAAAAGTGAGGTGTTCTAATAACAATTTTGATTTTAAAGAATTTATAAATAAATTCGAATCAAATACTTGATGTTTACCTTTGGACACTATATATATAAGGTAAAGGTTTAATTCATTAAATAAAGGAATTTTTTTAAAATTTCATATTTAAACTTTTAAATAATTAAAATTTAAGATCAAAAAGTTTAAAAAAAAAAAAAAAAAAAAACAATCTTTATTAATAAAAGGCTAGAGAATAATTTTTTTTTAAATCTTAGGTTCTACCCTTAAACTTCTGTTCTTTTCTGATCTGCTAAAATAAAATCAATTATTCCTGGTAAAGAGACGTTTGTTCGCAACTCAAGGGAATCATCAACCTAACATCCCAAACTCACGACTAGTAGAACTAGTCACTTCCAGTCTTCCTCTATCCCCATAACCTCTTAACATTCCTGCTATTATCTTACCTACAACTTACAATCTCTAATCTCTTCAAATTAACCTTAAACAAGCATCTTTTAAAGTCCTCACTCTCTTTTACTCCTGTTCTTCCTGGTTGCATATGCCCACTAGACCTTATGCTTCCAAATCAAAAAAAACCTAAATAAATTATAAGACATTTCTGGAAGTTGAACCTATATTTGTGTCTTTTGAGAATTTACTCAACCATTTTTTCGGTTTAATTGTGTTGTATTTGAATAAAATACAAAAATATGACCGCTTTTTATCTTCCCTATGTCTCCTTCCATATTTTGGCAAAATTATATCCAATTAATATTAAGTTTACTCTTATTACTTTTAAATTTCATAAGCCATGTTCCCTTTTCTCAAAATGGAAAGGTTGTCTCACACCCCCTCCCAAAAAATTTGTTTGGGTTCTCGTCTATGAGAGATGCGTTTTTTTATATTTTCATGCCTTTAATGCTTCTGAATTTCTATTATGCCTATTTTATATGTGAACCAGCGCCTAGTTCAAAGTCATTTCTTTTGACAAATCCCTTAAAAATGGTCGCATAGCTGACCGAAACGTCGTTCTGGGTATGTTTAAAATAAAGGAAATAAAACTGCTCTTTCATCTTTACCCTTACTAAATATATTTTTAATCTTTATTCCAAAATTAATTTAGTGTAAAAATATTTTGAGAATAAAAAAAATTAAATGTTAAAGTATGATTCCAATTTACCTCATCGATTGTTAGATTTATAGTGTAATCAAGCCGCGGTGGTAAAATCGTAGTTTTTCCATCCACGAATTCGTGAATATCAGCGATTGTGCCGGGATCATCAATGCAAAATTCGCCAGGATTGGAAAACATTGATTGTAACATTTCCATCTCTGAGAGTTGGATCCTTAACATTTCCTCCAAATTGCCATGATCCACGATTTGAGTGATTTGTTCTTCTAACTCCTCAAAATCCAAATATTCATCCCATTCACAAGACATCATTAAGATCACTCTTATTCCTTTTAAATTTTAAAAAACAAAAATATAAAATGAAAAGACATTTTTCTATAATTTCACTTTAACAAATATCAAATTTACTTTTATGTTAATTATTTAAAAAAATTAGAATAAAATTAAAATTACCTTAAAATTATAGTCATAAATTTTTATTCATTTTAGTGAAAAGTATTATTTTTATAAAAGACAGCTCTAAACTTCCATATTGATTTTTGACATGCGTTCTGATTCTCTCTGCTTTTTATATAGATGGAAAACTTCAAGCTTTAAAAAAAAAATATTCGAAATATTCAAAGGGATTTCTAAAATGGACAGTCTCTTAGCACGGTGAAGCTAGCGGCCGATTTCTAAATGGCAACGTCGCAATGCAGGCGAACATACGGAAAATTAAATTATAATAAATAATTAATATCTCCGTTATTATAGGGTTAACTAATTCGAAATTTCGTATGGATAAAGAGTATGAGATGGGGAATGTAATTCTATAGAGAAAAATAATAAATTAATTAAAGAAATAAATAAAAAAGAATTAAAAAAATATTTCAATACGAGCAGGAATTTTAATTGATTAATAACTCCTAAAGTAGATGAAGTGCCCTAATGAAAAAATTGCAGGAATATTCTATATTGAAATCTGAATCCAATGATATGTCGTTTACAGGGGTACCCCCTGTCAAAGAGGGTGAAAAAAAATAAAAACTCACACTTTCACACAAGAACATATAAAACTCTTACACTAGACGATGTGCCTTAATGAAAATTTCCCATTTTTATATCTTTATTATTTATAATAATAAAATAATTATATAATAATTAAATAAAAACAATTTAAAAATTTGAAGTCATCATTAGTATTAAGCAACAAACTTATAAGCCATATGATATATATGTATTCTATGCAGTATTTTATGCTAATTAAGAAGTATTATTCACTATTTTTATATCGTTGATATTTTTTTTAATAATTTGATGAAAACCAATATGAATAAATTCACCTGTCAAACAAAAGTAAAAATTTGAGTTTTCTTTAATTTTGTCATTTTATGACCAAAACAGGAATGTTTTCATTAGAGAATTTAATTTCCCATTAAATTCAATCAATATCAAGCACTAAATATCTTTATTTAATAAAAATTAACGAATAAAGAAGAAAAGATTATTAAAAATTGAAAGCGCAAAATTCAAAACTTGAAATTGTCAGGGTCACTAATAAAGGGGTCCTTAAAATGGATGAATCTTAACCAAAAATTTTGTATACATATATGATTGAATGAAAGAGGGTATTCTGTTTTTTCATAAGAATTCGTTCACAAAAAAGAGAGAGAGACGCAAATCAATTTCAAGATTTCAATTGCGAGATGAAAGGCCAGACGATCTCTACATCCGTATCTCGCCTGAGTCTCGGAGCGCAGTTTCCTGCAAAATTGCAATTCTCTATGAATTATTTTCTTTGTATTTTTCGTATATTTTGTTCTTATTATCAGAATGGGGTAAAAGCACATCACATTACATTCTCTTGAGTCATCTAAATAAAGATACATAAAATTTCTGATATTAGGAAAAAATTATTTTAATGCTTTATAGTTTCCCGCATCGGTCCAAGTAATCAACCCTTGGAACGAAATAAAATTTGATGAATCGCTCTGTATTCTCTGAATTTTTTTGAATTTATTCAAAAAATTCCAATCCTCTAGCTCCGATAGTTGCTTTCATTTACCGCTTTATATTTTCCCGCCACGCTGATCCAACTCTAATTATTATTTAATAGAATTAAGAAATTGAATTGCATTTAACCTAAGTGATACTTCATTTGCACTTAAATTCTAAATATCTCCCACCATATTAATTTTAGTTAAATATTATATATAAACAAAATTTATCATTTTGGACAACTTTTGTTTGAAACAAATTTCTGTATTGTTTATTTTTTACTCTCCCCTAAGGGAGTCGATCTTTTCAGGTTGCGTAATAGACGCAGGGGGTGTGGGGGTGGTGCATTGTCGGCTTGACCTTGAGCAGGCAGACGGTCAATTGCCATCTCTCTCCCATTTATTATAGAAATTCCCTTTTTTATTTTCTATAAATAGATCCACTTAAAAACAAATGTGGTGTGACTACACGCACATCATACAATTTTCTTTACCTTAGTAATCATGTGAAAAAAAAATTTCTAGCTATCACTAATAAGACGATAATTTCTTTTAATAATATATCATAAAATATAACATGATCAATTTAACTTCCTAGTCATCATATTCTAAAATTTAAAAATATATTTTTGAAAATAAAAAGAAACTGAAAAAAAGGATTTCAATTTAAAAGAAGATATCTTTTATGGATTGCCGATAATCGTAGAGAGAAAGAGAGAGAGAGAGAGAGAGAGGACAATAAAAATAGTTGAGTGCGGAAATAAAAAAAAATATATTATTCCTATGAAAAAATATTTCACAAAAAATTATCAAGACATATATCATTTCAATGCAAGATTTTACGTAGATTAAGAAGCACTATTTTTATATCTTTCATTGTTTTTTAATATAATTCACTACAAAAAAAGAAAAAAAATGAATAAATCCACCTGTCAAACAAAAGTAAAAATTTGACTTTTCTTTAATTTTGTCATTTTATGATCAAAACAGGAATGTTTTCATTAGAGAATTTAATTTCCCATTAAATTCAATCAATATCAAGCACTAAATATCTTTATTTAATAAAAATTAACGAATAAAGAAGAAAAGATTATTAAAAATTGAAAGCGCAAAATTCAAAACTTGAAATTGTC
>JAAAKE020097389.1:0-19204 GCA_010014785.2 Anisolabis maritima
TTTAGATAATGGAGATTTAGGGAAAGTAATAAGGTTGAAGAAAAAAAAAAAAAAAAAGGATAAAAAAATTTAATAAAAATTTAATTTAAAAAAAAAAAAAAAAAAAAAAAAAAGAGCGTGAATTTATTAAATATTTAAAGGATTTTTATCATATAATATTTATTTTAAAATAATAAAAAATAATAATAATAATAATAAATAAATAATAAAATTTAAGAGAATTTAATATGGTGAGGTAAAAAAAAAAAAGGAAAGCCACAGTTGAGCACAGCACCCTCCTCCGCTCTCTCAGCTGTTTGGATGCAGTGAATCTAAGGGTTAGCAAGAAAACTGTTCCTCGATGAAGATGTAGATGATGAAAGACGATGGTGATCCTGGGTTAAGTGATTCTCTTTTTCGACAGCGACCACCGCTTTATTAATACTCCTCTTGAAGGAAGACTGCCCAGGCGATGGATAAGAAGAAGAACAGGATGATGATAACATATTATGTATTTAAAACGATTTCTGGATAATTTTATATTGTAATTTCTTAATAATTCATTTCGTTTCTTTTCTCTTTTTCCAACAATTTATATGAAATTTTAAAATATAGAAATAAATAATTTATTTTTCCAGAAATTAAAAAATATATATATATTTTTCATTGAAATTTAATATTTTAAATTTTATATTTAAAAAATGTATATCAAAATAATCATCCCTCTGTTCTCAAGCCCTTGGGCCAGGAAGTCTGCGAAGTTTTTATAAAAATGCGGGCGCTCACTAAAAATATCATTTATTGGAAATTATAATAATAAATAAAATACTCAATGAGCGCTCATGTTTTAAAATACAATTATTTTCCCATTTTTAATACATTTTAAATAAAAGCGTTTTTTTTTTTTTGTTAATTATTTTTAAAAATTTAATATTGAAGCTATTCGATTTTTCTCCTTTGTAAAAAAAAGAAAAAAGACCTTATTAAATTGAGATGTTTAATAAACGTACCAGTTAATGATGACCAAGATATTATCAATAGTATATAGAATATAATATATTGTAGCCTATATCTCAAAATAAAAAATGGAAAATCTCTAAACAAAAAGATAAATAAAATAATTTTGAATAATGGTCTGTCTATTTTATAAATAATAATATAAAAAGTGCTTCCCTTTTACAAAGCTATATTCGAATATATAATATGCATATATTCGAGCTCTTTTCTAAAAAAGCAAGTTAAAAAAATACGAAAAACATTCTTAGAGGGCATTATTCGCAAGCACTGGCTATATAAATGGTCGTCAATACTGGGCTTAACAATATGAAGGTGACGGAGTGCATTGCAAAATTAACAAAAGCCTAGAAGAGAAGAGAAGAGCCCTTTCTGTATAGAAGAGCTACAAGCCCCGAAGGGCTGCTCTTTCAATACAGTAGCATCGACAAATCAGAAGCCAAGCCTTTTTTGCCATCCTACCAACTCGACACTCATTCAGAGGAAAAAAGTCATCTTTTGAATGCGGTGAGAAATGCGGGGAAAAAAGACCACAAAGAGAGGGAAAAAAATTCTAGGACTAAGAAAGTGCGGGTTTCAATCAAATTTTTAGCACCATTTTAATTTAAACTTTTCATTCATTTTAATGTGTAATAAATAATAATTTTTTCTTATTCTATTATTATTGTTTTTACAATAGGATTTTTTATTATTTTGAATATTTTTTGAGCTCATTTTCAGGGCAATGTGGGAATTAGAGGGAGATAGTTCATTATTTACAAGCACTGACACACACTGTAATATAAAAAATATATATGTGTGCATACATGTATTGTTGAGCATCTTACAAATTCACTCTGACATAATTATAGACAGCATAAATGATGGATAAATTTTGTCCGAATCGTCTTTCGGCTTTAGCATCCAAGGACTTTATTTCATTGCTGCTGCTCATTCTGCCTTGTATTGCCCTGATCAATACAATAAAAAATAATAATGAGATATTGTGAAAAATTCAAATTTCTTTAAGCGAAATATGTTATGTAAACGGTATATATGTTTTTATCATAAATCTTCTGAATAACTCTTCATATTTTGTTTGAAATCTTTAATTTGTATTGGGGCCCAAAGCCATCCTCCCTAAGGGCTAATTTCCATGAATATGTTGACTTTTATTTGCTTTCCGGGACTCCTAAATTCCCATCCATCTTCCAGGCGTCTATTTAGGATCCCTGGAATCCTCCAACCCTGAATAGTGGGCGTGTTAGAAGGGTTGGTGGCTTAAGGGAGGGTGGGAAATAAATTAACTGCTACCACAAAATGCTCTCGTTCTCTCGTGAATCTATTCCTCCCATACCAAATCCTCATTCCCTTCCCCCACCACCAGACCTTTTTTGGGTCATGGACCATCACATGTATAAAAGAAGTGGGGGTGGAAAGGGATTTATTCACATATCCGTTACTCTGATTAAACTATCAGGAAAAAAGATCATAAATTTGTATCCGGTAAGGTTTGTTTTACTAAAAACCAAATGAGTTAAAATATGAAGAATTAATTATTTGGAATTTTTTATTATTCTAATACATTCCAAATATATTTGACCTGAGTTATTATTATAAACTTAAACTATAATTATATTAATTATGCATATTTGGTTATATTCTAGAAAGTTATACAAGTACTCTACTCGATATCCATTTGTCAGAGTTTAACTATATTATCTGTTTACATATATTAATTTATAAATAGGTTTTGGCTTATATAAAATACAATCTCGGAATAAATTTAGGGATGAGTCTTTTGTTCACAAGACTATTAAAAAATAATAGCCTTAATTTTTTTTTTTAGAAAAAAAGACCTTTCATTCCAACTCAAGGTGATGTTTTCCCCTTGGCTACCCCTCTAACACCCACCTAACTATAAAAAAAACGGCCTCGAACTTGTTTCTATTTTTGTTCCAACTTCTTTTAATATAGTATCTAAAATTTTAATTTCACAAAAATATAATTTTTCACCAATTATATATTTATTATTTAAAAGGTTTACAAACCAATGTAGGTTTCGATAGCCTTACTATCTTCTTCAGTATGGTTTGACTCTTTCTTGATTGTCTGCTTAAAATTATATATTTTCCAGATTCAAACATTTATATACAAGTGTCCTATTCTTTTTTCTATTTGTGGTGGTCTACTATAAGTATATGTATGTGTGAAAAAATTGAAAAGGAATAGGCCTGCATATAAATATTTGGGAAATAAATAATTTTAGAAAGGCTCAAGCCATACTGAGGAAGATAGACCGTAATGCCTACATTAATTTGTAAACATTTTAAATAATAAATATAGTTTGTAAAAAACTGAATGATGTACTGTCAGACCAGATTTTTTCCGTCGGGCCCCCTAGGTAGCACTTCATTGTAGAGATAATTAAATCAAAATCCTTAGAATAGTTTAAAAGGAAATTACAAAAAACCTAAAAACATACGAATAAAGTGGATTCGAAACAATTTTCAGGGAGATAAAGAGTTAAATCATTTCAAAATAATTGTTTTATAAATTTCATTCAAAATCGTTAGAGCGAATTTTGAGAAAATCAAAAAAAAAAAAAACTAAAGATATACATCAGTAAAGTACTAGAACCCCTTGGCCGATTTTATTCAAAAGCTTCGAGGTGCAACCGACAAGAGTACTTAGCTTAAATATAAAATTTCAGAACGTTTTTTCGTTTTTGAGAATTTTTATTCACTCACACATACACAGAGAGTCTCTCTAGTCATTTTGCTAGAATTTTTTTAGACTCAGGGGATCTCAAAACGGGTATTTCCGTTTTTTTTTTTGCTATCGCAATACTTTCTTCCTATATATTACATATAAAGGTAAGAGAAAGTAAAAAATTATATTTTTGTACTGAACCTTCACCAAATTGAAAATCCGCAGTCCTCGGGGAGTTTTCTTTAAAACTTAATTTTTGATAATTGGAATAAGTCGTTTTTTATATTTATTAAAAATGTAGAATCTTTCCATTCCTTTTTTATTTATAATTTTAATTCTTTGGTGTATTCAGTATATATAAAGTATAGAAATATAAAAGTTGAATAAGAATCAGGCAATAGAAAAAATAATTATATTTTCTAATTTTCTGAATAAACCAAAGAAGTAAAATTATTATTTTTTTTTTATATAACATTTATTTCTCTATTTCTATAACTATTTATATTTTATTAAGCATAGCGCTAGTAATTGCTGAGAGCAATGGCGTCTAAAAATAGTAGTTTAATCAAGATTAAACTAAAGATAACAGAATTGAAAATTATTATACAATAGAAGTGAATTCTATCCATTCGTCTAAAGGTATCTTAATACGAAATGGGAGTATAATACTCGTAGATTATAAATATATAATTTAATATCGTTAGTCATAATAATTCGAAACATATGGATAACATTTTCCTTTAATTCTCCACATCCTTTAATTTGTAAATAAATCTTTGAATATTAATTTCTAAGAGGTTTATACCTGCCATTCATTGCTTACACATACTACTCCTTTCTATAGGCCTATTACTATATATATATATATATATTCAGCACTTACCGATTTATATTCTAATTAAACTCTATACAAGATAAATACAGATATGGTGTGTTGAATAGAAGTTGATTTATCATCTGGGCTCAATTAATAGGAAATTTTATCAAAAGAGCAGTGAGTGGTTTGAAAAAAAATTTTTTTTCTTTATCAATGGTTCATTCATAAAGATAAGCATTTGAATAAAAACATTTAAAATGTGCCAAAAGAAAATAAATTAATGAACAAATTTTAATTTAATAAATTTTTCAATATTTCTTTTCATCAATCTATTTTTATTTTGAAAATTATTGGATCATTGGTGACGAAATCTTCGATCTCGATATTTAGACTAATCGGGCTGGTCTGTAAGAAATTTTTGCTGGAGAAATAACACTAAAAAATTTAATTTCAATAAAGTTTTTAATATAAATATGGTTTATTACTAATCTATCTTATAATCCCAAACGCTTCATATTATTGTTATTATTATTAAGAAAATGGATATTAATTATTTCCGATTGTAAAAGTTTATTTATTTAATTTGAGAAATTTTTTAAAAAAATGTTTACCCTACCAGTCCGCAAAAAAATTTTAAGTCGTTTAGCAGCCGGCAAACGAAAAAGGTTGAGAAACGCTGATTTAGAACACCCATCTTAAAGTATGCTGCAAGTCATACATTTTTATAAAATATTTTGCGTTTTTTCATTTGAATTATTAGAAAATATTGGGATGCCCGGAAAGTTCATACCGATTTCCAGGAGATGACATTGAAGCATGTCTGAACCTGTCAAAGTTATTGAAAACATTATTTGTATATACATATTCTTAAAAATGTCATTTCAACTCATCTTTAGAAACACATATGCTTTAAATAAATTAATTTGTGTTAGTTTTATGCCATTTTGTAGATAAAAGAAAATAAAGACCTTTTTAAACACTTAATGCTTTTCTAATTTATTACTGGAAAGGCAAAAACGCTACATAAGTAAAAAATAAGATTTTTGCTGTTTACAGAGAAAATTCTGTTTGCAAGTGGTTCACTAAATATAGAGCTAGTGAATTCGACCTAGAAGACGAAAAACCCTCCACCACTGATCTGACCAAATTAAGACACCAATCAAGAAATACCTACGATACGCAGCACGGGAATTCTTAGAGATACTAAAAATATCGAAAACCACTGTCCACGAGTATAAACATTGGCATAAAAATTTTCTTTAAACTTTCCTCCGGCACAAACTTTCCGGCCCACCATTTATTAATTACATTATCCCTGTCAGAAAACATTAAGGTAATTTCCAAGGATCAAATATAACAAGTTATATTATTCAGGAGAAGTGCGGACAAAAATTTCTTAGAGCCCTTTATTAACCGAGAATTTGGTTTCTTTTTTCTTTCCTTGAAAAAAAAAAAAATCTCTGAGAATTGAATATATATTTT
Source organism: Anisolabis maritima (assembly GCA_010014785.2). NCBI lineage: Eukaryota > Metazoa > Arthropoda > Insecta > Dermaptera > Anisolabididae > Anisolabis > Anisolabis maritima. The sequence continues at coordinate 5,984 of JAAAKE020097389.1, forward strand.
TCCTTTTGGTGCTGACTGTTTTCGTTTTCATGTTAGTTATTTTTTCCGAGAATGAATTTTCATCGAGTCAACTTAAGTCGAACCGACTTGCTGTTGGAACTGGAAAGAGGAAAAGCGAAACGAAGCCATCGAATCCGACGTGGCCCACCCTCTTGATTGCAAGCAAGAACTTGATCCCCTCGAAAAGTACCCCGAGGCCTCCATCTACACTCCCAAAAACTCCCCCGAAAAGCCACCATCCCTCCCAAGAAGAGCCAACAAGTCCAAGTCGCCGACGACTTTGCGGGCTGAAATTCGATAAGACAAAGTGTGATCTGATTACCCCCTGCGCTGCTTCTACTTCGTTCTTCGCTCTTCCCCGCTCTTCTCTTCTCCCAATGGCAAATTGCTTTAACAGTGAAGATGTTGCTTGCGTTTGTCTGTTTCTTGACGTGATCCTTGCACACTGACTTGATATACTTTTCCTGTTTCTCTTGCTCTCTGTCTCCCTCTCGTTATTCAATTTAGTTAAAGAAATCATAAAAATCGCATTTCGAAAGCAACAGACGAAAAATATTAAAAACAAAGAAAGAAGAAAAAATTATTTATTTTAATCAATTTAAAAGATACCAGGTTTTTTATTTCATAAATTCCGAAAAATAAATTATTTCTTACAATTTTATTAATTAATTAATTTTTTTTTTATTTTTACCTTTGAATAAACCGTCATAGAATATATATTTAAAAAATATATAATATAAAATGAGTTTAGCAAATACAATGGTGTGTAAATTTAAAATATCAATTTCAATTTTATATAATATTACAATTTTCGCTTGTATTTTGAATTGTTTTATATATAAAATTAATTTCTGTATTTTTTAAATCTTATACTAAACATAAATTTTATTTAAAAAAAATTATATATGTATACATATATATTTTATGATGTAACAAATTTAGGGGCTGTGTGGTTTTGACTAGTAGCAGCCTTTAATAAATTTTAAAAAATATATAAACTTTTTTTAAGTCTGAGGCCATTTAGATTTCGTCCACATATATATTACTTAAGTCATTTAATAGCCAATATAATTTAAATAAATTTTTACCGCTTTGAACCGAAATCAAACTACTCACCTTTGGGAACATGAAGCGAGTCCTCTTACCTCTTTTACAAGGGGCAGTGCTTTAAACCATTTGATTCGGCATTAGATCGCCTCTCTATCTCCTTTTTCAAGAATAGGCTAATGTGCTATCTGTTTAATAAATTTGGGACCTGAGGGTGTGTAATTCTGAGTGTCAATTTGAGCTGGGACTTGGTATAACATGGAGATTGTAATTATTACAATATATATATGTATATTAAAATTGTATCATTTTTTACACGTTCGCATAATGAACTAAAATAGTATAACTAATCTAAGAGTAAAACTACTCCCTACTACTATTACTACTACTACTGTAATAAATAAATATTAATTTACTAACAATAAAGTGAGTAATTCCTAGAAAAGCTTTTAATTCTTTCTTTTTATTCTTTGAATTCATGTAACTTTATATTGATATATATTGATATATATATATATATTTAATTTTTTCTTTCATTACCCTTTCTCCTTTCGGTAATGTTAATTATTAAGGGGAATTTATAATTACATGGATTTCAAGGGGTTGATGGTTTAACATCAATTTTATGATTGTGAAGGGTCAATAAAGTGCTGGAAGAGTGGAGTGTTATTAATCATCCTGCGTTTTTATGAACCCCAAACCACGAAGTTCAACCACTAAAACAAAAAAAAATTCGGATGGTCATCATACATTTTCTTTTATTTTTAAACTAGACGTGATTATAACAAACTGTGCGTGACATCATATCCAATTCAAAAAAAAAAAAAAAAATTTAATTATTAAAAAATTGTTTTATTATTATTAATTGCATTTTTTTGTCATGAACATTTATATTTTCAAATTATTGACTTGTTAGTCTCGATACAAATTTAACAAAAAGAATATTTTTTAATAAGGCTCAAAATTGCTTTGTTTATAAACCTTCGGGTGAGAAGCCTGCAACATCTCCACAAATGTTGTGTCTACGTAAAATGGAAGAAAAAGTAAATAAACAAGTTTGAAAATACATAAAAGCTATGCAATAAGAAAAGTTCCAATTAAGTGAATTGAATATATATTATATCCTCCTCATATGGAATTGGACAATACGATTTTGTTTTAATGGATAATTAGGCGAGCTGCATGAAATCCTAAAATAATAAATTAAATAATAGGTATAACATGAAATTTGACGACTGAAGCTCTCCTACTTATCGATTAATACGAATTCTAAGATACAAGTTGCCCAATTACTTTTGAGAATAATCGTTTATAACTATTAAGTTATGTTAAAATAAGAAAAGAAAAATCCATTTTTATTTCTTAATTCTCACCGATGACGTTTCGGTACAAATTGAGGCAAACTTTGACGATCTCTCGGAAGCAAAAATAATTTAAAATGATTCGATATTAATTTACCTGGAATTGAAAGCAAAACAGGGAAACATGTTTCCTTGAGGAGCTTCAAAAGTTCCTCCAGTTCACTAATAATTTTTTCCTCTGCCTTGAACTCTGGAAAACCTATTCCGCAATCATTTATACATATATAAAAAATTATATTGATTAAATCATAAAATGATATATTGCTCTCAAAGTATACAATATCGATGTTTGTGTATATTAATATTCAAAGCATTTATTAAAAATAAAATGATTTAAGCTCTATAGCTATATTTGCTTTAGAAATAATGAAAATAAAATTTCCAGGAAAAGCTTGCCAACTGAATTTTTAAAAATAATTTCACCTTGTTTGATTTTTCTTCCACTTTTGAAAATGAGTATTTTATTTACCTCTTAAGCAAAGAGGGAATCACTTTTTTTTTTAAATTTTTTACATGTGAAAGAGAGAGAAAATGTTTACTTTAATTTGTTGTTTGCTTTCTATTAAGCTATCGGTCGGTCAAACGGCAGAAACCTGGCGGCCCCACAGATTAAGTGAATACAAAACCGCATTCTTCCACTGGAAAGAAAATACGATAAACATGATTCCTAAACGTTTTTTAATTTAATTGAAAATTCAAAATGAAAAATTACTTAATAAAAATGTCTAATGTTATTTCTTCAAATCAACTTTTGGTTATATCTTCGTTTAACTAAAATAAATATTAAAGCCACGTAATGTTTAGTGTACAAAAATTGATTAGTTAATATAATTAGAAGGTGAATTTAATTACAAGGCGTGGAAGATGAATCAATTTGATTTTCATTTCCGTTAGTAATCAGACTTAATCTTTCCGGAATCGTGCCGGGAGCTGGGAGGATTACGAAGAAGATGACGTCACTCTATTTATTTTACATCATGGGAAACATAAGAAAGTTAGTTATGGAAAGTGTTCTAAGTGTTCCCAAATTGACTTTAATATTTAAAAGTTTAACAACAAAAATCGGGGTTTATAATAGATAGATGAGTTCAAATGGTATTTACTTTTTCACTAAAATTTTACATAATATGAATTAATAATTGTTAAAAACAACGAAAAACATATTAGATTCTTAATAGAATCTAAACATAAAAAAGGTCCTCGGAGGAGCTGCTGGCTAAACAGCTCTAGAATCGAGTTCGATTAGATCCCGTTAGAGAGCAGGCTTGTTCCTGCATGGAAAAGAAATAATCTAAATTTCTATCTTCTTTTTTTGAAGAATTTGGTATATTTTTTTTTTACTTTATAGATACACTCCGCGGCAAAAAATTCGCTTCATTTTTTTTTGATTTTTAGGATTTTACTTTTATAATATCTATTTTTTAATACAGGAAAAACATTTATATCAATTTTAGGATTTTATATATCTTTAAACACTTGTTATCTATTATTAATAAATTAATTACATAATGCCATATTGTTTCAAAATTCAAATTTTGTCAAATTTCAATACATACAATGTACAATATATCTTTATTTATTCATTCATTCATTTGAAATTTATTTCTCTTATTTCTAAAAATAATTACTTTCAATAAAGGTGTCATAAAATCGAGAAGATGTAGCTAAAGCACCTGCGTTGATAGAAAACGGCCGAAGCCTATCTTATGTTGCTGGTGTGTTGGGCGTTAATGTTTCGATGATTCAAAGGACGTATTAAAGATACAGAGAACTTGGTTCTTACTCCATAATACCTGGATTAAGCCGGAAAATGTCAACGATCAATTTTTGAACATCATTGAGCAGGTATGGTACATTTTGGGCAGAAATGTCTGAAAACGCATTCCAGAGAACCTCCATGATCTTAGAAAATGACCTAACCATATAATCAGGCATAGTCCGTAGATGTGCACTATATTTTTTCTAAGCGATCTGGTAACCGAAACTGGTTCACATTGCTATCAATTCAAAATTTTTCTATACAAGGGGGGGGGGGGGGGTAAAACGATACTTCATTTTAAAAGCTCATAATGAGCTGAGTTCATGTCTGTCTTCAGTTAAGTTCTAAGACAATTACTCATAAAATAGCAAGTTTCTTTTTCGTTATTAAGCATTTTATTAGATTGTAGAAATTTGCAACCAGAATCCTATGTTATATTTTCGAATACACTTTCATATTTTCGCTTTTTAAATATTCTACGTTCCTTTAGTCATACTCTAATAATAATATTATTTAAAAGTCTTTTTCAGCATCTGGGGCTATTTAGACTCCATCTTATTTATATTAACTGGTAGCCAATATAATCTAAATAAGAGGAGTCAGTGGCTAAGAGGATAAGATGAGGATTTACGGATCTAGAGTTGCAAAACAGCTCGGGTTCAAGTCGGGTTTGACGCAAAAAATTATTTCCAACTTTGTACAAGTCTCCTCATGGGGTAGGAAAGTGAAAGATAACCCCCAGTAATAAATAGGGTGTGATACAAAGGGTCCATATGTGTGGCCTGGACCTACAAAATTTAAGGGGGATCCGCCCTATATCAATCAGTTCATTATATAAATATATTTTTGTCGCTCAGGACGGTAAGCGAACCGTTGCCGTTTGGGGCGTTGCAAGTAAATTCAAATTTTATTTTTACTTTATTTTTTAATCCCTTTAGTTTTTTTTTTTTATCTCACAGATTTCATACAGAAGATTTCTTGAAATTCTATAAAAGAAGGGAATCAACTCTATTTTCTTAAGTCGTCCAACTATTAATATTTATTAAAAGATAATTATGGTCTCTACTTTAATAATCAAAAAGATTATTATTAAGGATCACACTGGTGACAAATGTTTACATGAAGGATTATAGAGATTTTGCAAACAATCAGTTTTATAAATTATTTAATAAATATCAAACTTAAAATAATATATTAATAAAAATGATATTATTATTATTATTATTATTATTATATTAAAAGCTTTCTCTTCATCGAATTAACTAATGAATTTGATTCAATTCACGAGGGAATGCATAATTCGCTCGTTGCATTCTATAACACAAAGATATCAATTTAAAGCCATGTGATTTTTCACATATGATCCTCTTTGTCTAATACATACATTTAATTGGCTTGCAAACTGGGTTGAGCTTTCATATTATTCTAAATATAATCTGGTTTTATGAAATTATTCAACAAATTATTAAATTATTAAATAATTTATTTGAGTTAGCATGAGAAAGGATTCTCCGCTAAATTAAATTTTATGGAATGCGACACTTCAAAACCAGATATGAAATAAAAAATTTTATAAATAGGTAATTTAGATTTTATAATATCACTGACCGATTTTAAATTGGTCACGTAGTGAACTTTAACCTCGTAACCAATGATGTCCCTCATATAGAGAAAAAAGATATTCCCTTCATCTCAGCTTTTTCAGTTCATTTAAAAATTTGATTATTTCTATCGCGAATGGAAATAATAAATAGAAATTATTCAAAGTTATTCCTACAAGTTAAACACTAAGCTAGACATCAAATGCACACAGTAGTGTCTGATTAGAAGAGCACTGTCGTAACTAGAGTTGTATAGCCCATAGAGTGATATATTTTGGACCCTAGATTTTTTTAAAAGTCTTTTCGACATATGAGATCATATACACTTTTAAACAATCACAATTATTTCTTATACTTGTTATCTAGGCATATTTATTTATTCTACTTGGTATCCAATTGATTTAAATAAATTTTTATTCTCCCCCGAAGCCGAGAGGTTAGTGATATTTTCACTATCGATAACCTTAAAAGCTAAATGGTGCGGGTTCGGATCCCAGTCAGTACGATGAAAATTTATTTAAATCAATTGAATACCAATTGGACAATATGGACTCAGATGCCGAAAGACTTAAAAAAATACATTTATTATTGCTTGGGTTCCGAACCCGCACCCCTTGGCTTTTAAGGTTATCATTTGACAATGTCAATTTAACTTTTTTTTTTTTTGTTTTTTTTTTATTAAGGCCATAGCCCATAAGGTATAGACCATAGAATATACAATAAATATATATATAAAACATGTACACAAATTATATACAACTAAATACAAAATTTTACAAGATTGTTAGATAAATACATAAAAATATAAATATATATAAATAAATATTAATAGTCAATTTAACTTCTCGGTCACAAGGGGAGGATTTTTTATTTACTTTGAATTATTTATTGATTCCCAATTATTGCCTTTGACCTTCTTGGTCTTCAGGCTAAACATTTTTTGTATATATTTTAATACAACGTCTTATAATTAGCTTAACAAAAAAAAACTAAATATGGGTATATTTTTCTTTCTCTTCATTTGTTCTTCTCATCTTTCTCTCTCTGTAGATTTTTTATTAAATTATATTTTTAATTACCTAGTAAAACATTTTTTAAAATTAAATTTCCATAAAAAATAAAAGCCCTCTCCCTTGGTCTGGGGGTAAAGATCTCGTCTCTCGTACCAAAGGTCAGATGTTCGCTTCCCGTTTGAAGTGACAGAAATTTATTATAATTATATTGGATAGCAAATGATTTAAATAAATATGGATGGTCTTAGATGCCGAAAAAAAGACTTAAAAAAATAAAATAACTTAAGTAAACAAAATAAAAAGTTAAGGTTCACAATTTTTAGATCATTTTGGTGAGGTGGCACCACCTGTACCATAGTTACGCCACTGGTTTAGAGTGTGTTTTTCTTCTATATCTGTAAATGATATTTAAAATAATTTTCCAAGATTTAAAGTTTAAAATTATATTGATTTTTTATCAGAATCATATTAGGGCTTATCAGTGAGTAGTAAAAGTAGTTTTAGCAGCCTCTTTCTTCCAAATTTATTTTTTGATCTTTTATTCATCTCACAACCCAAAATAAATTTCATTTAAATGCTTTCACTTTATATTTTGAGTAAAATCAACATATCCACTTCTGATCGGGTTAAGTGTCATTAATTTCTTTGTTTCAACTCAGCACTAGACAAAAAAAAAAATAACATCAATTTGGACGTTCCCTCAAACAACGGAAAACTAATCCGATTTCATCTTTTCTTCTTTCTCAAAGCTTTCTATTCTTTCTTTTCTTTCGTTTTTATTCTTTATTGTATTTTCCAATATATAACAAAATGATGTCTAATATTGAGTTTGGATCGAAAATAAAATTGAAGGGAATATATATAATTTTAATTTGGGTACTCGTTTTGGAAGTAGGATACAAATCCGCTTAATACCAATCTTGAGTTTTTCTTTCTAAAACTTTTTTTTTAAATATTTTCCTTTAATAATTTATTGGTTTTTGATTTCCTTATTAAAGGAGGAAGAGAGAGAATTTAAATCCCTATAAATTTAACAAGCTTATGGAAACTATTAGAGAGATTTGAGACCCATAATCATGGCTTTAAATTTGATAGTGATAAGGGAGGAGATAGCATAATGACGAAGCGTTTCATAAATAAGATCGAAATTCCATTAGATAATAAATTAGCTAAGAAGCAATTAAAGTTTTTGATAATACATTTATTTATTTACAAATAAACCCAAAAAAGAATAGGAGAGTGCATTTCATTTATAATTAAAATTAATCTGTGTGATTTTGCATATAACCTAAAATTTGAAGATAAAATAAATTTTATAAAAAAGTTGCCCTGTCCCTTGGTGCAGAGATGTAGGACTCTCACATACTCAGTGATTCCCTTCCTGTCCTGAACGAAAAAAATTTATTTATATAATATTATATTGTCTACCAATTAATATAAATAAATAAGAACGGAGTTTAAATGGCCTTTTTTTCATCTAGGGCCATTTAGACTCCCATTTATTTAATTTAATTGATATACAATTAAAAAACTAAAATTTTTATCACTCAGGAAGTAAACTTTTATATTTTATAGAGTCTTCGTGGGGGGGGGGGGGGGGTTGTTGTAACTCTGGATGTATATAAAATATTTTTTATTTTTAGGTTTCCTGATTATGACCACCGAACCTTGTATTGAATAACTCTTCTATCAGGAAGAGCTACAAAAATTTATATTAAAAAATATTTTTTGACAATAATTGACAAACCTGGGTGCCCTTAATTAGGACTTAGAAACTTTGAAAATTTAAAAAAAAAAGCCAATGCCAAATTTTTCAAATTTAAAAAGAAGAACAAAAAGGAGAAAGGGACAATCAAAAATATTTCATATAAGAGTAAAAGAAAGTAAAAATCCGTGTCAAGGTAGTTGGGACTTGGATATATTCATCTTTCATTTAGATATTAATTTAATGACTTATTCTCTAGCTGCTTTTATAATGGTATTATTAATTCCTGGCATAGGTTGGGTTCGCTATCACTTTTTCTTATTGATATTAGTCCTTAGCGTCCACCAAATTGGACAAATTATACCTAGAATTAGTCTTAATTGAACATTGTTTTATATAATTGTATTTTGTATTCAATGTTCAGTTTGCTACAACATCACGTCAAAAGTCAACTTGTTCTTCTTGTATTATTACGTTATAAATTAGCATGTTTGAAATTACACATTTACAAATTTTTTATTCAGACTTTTATACTATTTGTTAGAAATTGATCGTAAAAGTTGTTCTTTCTGGTTAGTCCGCTCCCCTAGTTTACTTTTATATATCTAACTAATAAAGTAATAATAAAAGTTTAAAGAAAGATTCTATCTCGTAATTTTTAATTGAATTAAGAATAATAATTAATGAACCATAAAATAATTAGCCTGTAGTAAAATGCTTTTGAAAGTCAAGATAAAATTTAGTATTCTTTAATATAACTAACAGAAAAAGAAAACGTACAAATAAATCAATTTAATTTATCAAAATATATGAAAAGTGAAGCCCTCAGACGAATATAAAATAAATTTTCTGCCATTTATTTTCCAACTGGATCTAAAGTGTAGAAATGTTCAATTCGGATATTAAATTAAACGCCCTCGTATTTATAATTACCATAATAAATCAACTTAATTAATAAAATGTCTCCTCTTTATGCTCTTTCTATGCATTTTCGAACGAAAGAATTATATATTTTATTTTCTTGCAAGGGAGAATATTTATTATACCAAGTGGACGTTAATCAATAGATAAATTTCTCTTTCCAAAACACTCAACCCGATTAGAGGTTTTATGGAGTCGCTGAAAATATTCTTATAATTTTTTAATATAACTAACAGAAATTCCTAACTTGAAAAAAGTTCAAAAATATTTGCAAAAAATCTGACGTCGGCTTACTCAATATTGTCATCTCAAAATTATCTCATCTTTTTATTATTATTATTTTTTTTGTAATAATCCTTGTAATATTGGAGTTAATGTATATATTTTCCTCCCATTCTTGGTAATTTATCCCATACAGAGTTTCAATTGAATTTTTTTTCCAAAAGATGTGAATACGGGACCTTTTTTGAGCTTAGGTTCTCCTGAAAAACCGACGACTCAGCCGATACTGAAAACATTAATATTTTAAATGCACAGGTAAAAATTCTTACATAGAGCTAAAATAATTTTGATAAAAAAAAGTCAAATCATTTTTTATAATTATTCAGAATTAAAAAATCAATATACATCTTATTCAAATCTTATCAAAGAAAGTTTTAAAAAGCAAAGAGAAAATTTTAATTTACATCTAAGAATAATTAAAGGATTGGATTTTGGAAATGAAGGGACTGCTAATACCCAAAGGTAATTTGTATATAGGTCTACATACTAGAGGACTAGATTGTTTATTTGGGCTTATGGTCTCATCTGCCCAAGGCTCCTCTGGATTTAGAGGGTCTGTACTAAATTCCAGTAAGAATTAGGCTTACATCCTGGAGTAGAGATTATCATAGGTAAAGTTTTAATCAAAATATAATAATTAATAAATAACTATAAATAATATAAAAATAAAAAAGTGCCTAGAACACTAATATTGTTTTTTTTTTAAGTCTTTTTGGTTGCAAATGAAGCCTTATAGATTCCGTCCATATTTATTTGAATTAATTGATAATCAATATTTTTTTATTTTATTTTTATTTAAGTTACCTTTTTAATAGCCCTGTCCCTTGGTGCAGAGCTAGAGGTCTGGCTTCACGTACCAAAGGTCAGTGGTTCACTTCCCGTACTTGAGCGACAAAATTTTATTTATATTACATTGGCTACCAATTAATATAAATAAGGACAGAGTCTAAATGGCGAAAAAGACTTAAAAAAAAAATCTGTTTCCAATTTTGGATCAAAATTGAGAAATGTCTAGAAATAAGACATATACGATAGAAACTTCTTGACTGAAGGCTATGTGAAATACATATTTTTCTTCGTATCGAAGCCTTCTAATTTGCATAAAAAAAGTCTCAATTAAAGCAACAGGTATGCACTTATAGATCATACTTTAATGCTGGCTGTCAGCGTTGCTGAATCTAGTATTTAATTATTTATTCTATTTTCCAAATGGACTAGAAAAAACTCTAATCCAGAAAATTAAAAAAAAAAAAAAAAAAATAAGAGAAACTTCAATTAGTCAATATGAAGAGGAGTTTTGACATCAAAAAGAAAAATCGATGTATTATCGTTTAAGGATTGTGAAATGAACATTAGGAAGAAAAATAATCCTCTCACCCATTTCTTTATTTATTTTCTCGCTTCGTTAACTTTCTTGTGTGCGAAATATTGACGGGTGAGTTTTTAAGGATTACAACTCAACTTATTTAATCTTAATCATAATGAAATAATTAATCTAATAAAAGACGAAAATTTTTTCTCAAATATACTAATAAAATATTTTATGGAGGATAGGAGAGTGTGGTGAAGGCGTCAGATGATAAAGAATATATTCTCTTCCAGACTTTTTCAAATATTTTATTTTTGATAAATACAGTATATATATATAATTTAATAAAAAATACCTTTTATTAAAAGCATAATTATTTCTGTAGAGATATACATGAATATTATAAATAACAAACCTATCAATAAATCATATGTTCTCTTTCCCGTAAGATATTAGCTACTCTTCCATATACTTTGAGTAATAATATAGAAAATCTAAAAATATTATTCCGATTCTAAAACTGAGAACCCCAAAAGATTGCCAGAGCAATACATCGCAGACCAATTAAAAGGTTCCTTTCCCTCGTCCTCACTTCATTGCCTTTAAGAAAGAGGGGAGTCACTGCCCATGGTTTATCCTCCTCCTCTCTAAAGATGAAAATGTATTTAAAATTTTCATTGGATCCTAAACCGGTTGGTCCTAAATTGGTTTTATCAATATTGACAATGTCTACCTCTAACCTCTGATTCAAGAACTACTAATAACTTAAAGGTGAAGCAGGAGAGAACGTTGGAAAAATAACGTCTCATTTTTAATAAAAAGCAGGTCGAAATTTTATTAGTATATTTGGCGTTCTCCTCCCTTCCTCCCACTCCTCCACAATAAAAATGTATAAACCGTTAAAAAGGCCAAGAAGAGAGAAAATTTTTCCTTTTTGAATGGATTTATTTATAAGTTATAATCTAAATATCTCTGCTATTTTTATTATCTTTTCAAAGGTACTTTACAAACCTTTTTATTTTAATAATAAAAAGTCAATACAAAAATATATAAATTGGAAATCAATACTTTTCAACTTTCTTTTCAAGATTTATTTAAAACTCTATGGATTTTTATATTTTTCTTTCTTATTTCATATTGTTATTTTCCTTGTCAGTACACAAACCCTAGATGTTTAATTTTTTAATTTAGTCAATGTAATTTATTTTTATAAATCTAAACTTTATATTTTGTCAGCGATATAAAAATAAATGTATTATGAGGTATAAAATTTTAATTTTTATTTTTTATGTCGGAAAAATATTTTATTTAAATAAAAAAAAAAAAAAAATTGGATAAATGTAAGATAGCGAAGCTATGACTTTCCAAGCATGAATATTAATTTCTTTTTTTATATGTATTTTTTTATGATATCCCGACTTAAAAAACGTTTTTATTACCATCCCAAAAGGATTTATAAAATATTTTATATACGTATCAATTCTTTTTTTTATAATGATAAAGGGCTATCTTTATTACTTTATCAATAAAAATCAAATGCGTATATTAAATTTTTATACAATTCTTATTGGAAATTTCAAGGTAATTTTTATTTCTTCTAATTAATAAGTGGTTTATTTTTTTTCCCTCTTTTTTTTTTAATATAAATTTTTATTCTCAAAAATATTTTCATTCTTTTTATGGGATTATTTCATAACGAGTAAAAAATTATACTTTAATGAAAAAAGAAATAATACAAATTTCTCTTTTTTCATATAAAAAAGACGCTTTTAAATAATTATTAAGAAATGTAAAAAATGTTAACCTTTCAAATGAATATTAACGATTTCATATAAAAAAAAAAAAAAAACTTTTTATGCAATCTCTTTCTTTACGAAGAATGAGCGTCTTACGTTTAGGACCTAATTCTATCCTTTTATTCGCAATTTTCATTTCAAAAGTAACACAATGAACTTTAATGAAATCCAAGAAATTTTAACTATCTATTCCTAATATGGGAATTTGGAGTTTCTAAGCGGAGAGAGGTAAAATCATATAATAAAAAAATACCATAAAAGATATTTCTCTATTTAGGGGTAAATGTAATTATAAAATAATTATAGGCCTGTTCCTTGGGCAGAGGTAAAGATCTTGCCACACGTACCAACGGTCAGTGGTTCGCTTCCCGTCCTGAGCGACAAAAATTTATTTCTATTATATTGGCTACCAATTAATAGAAATAAA
>JAAAKE020097400.1:0-19202 GCA_010014785.2 Anisolabis maritima
TATTGCTGTATCTAAGTTTTTGTCTATTTTTTTTTTCAACATCGGAGGCGATTTAGACTCCATCTTTTATTTATATTAATTGGTAACCGATATAATATACAGTATATAAATTTTTATAGCTCGGGAGGGGAAGCATATCACTGACCTTTAATATGTGAGGCGTCTACCTCTACATAAAAGGATAGAGCTAGTTTTTGTCTATATTTTAGATATTATTTTTTATTTATTTATCCTTTTTTTTTTTTTCTTTCAAAAAATCAGCCGTTTTTGAAAAATGGGAACTTTTCACTAAAAACATTTGCATTGAATATCTCTGACCATCTGACAAAAATGATGCGATATCTAGTTATGTATAAAATACTAAAAAATAATCGGTAAATGAAAGATATTTGCCATCACCATTTTTTTTGCTGCTTCTCTTTATATATATATATATATATATATATATACATTTTTTTTTTTTTTAAATAATTTGGAAATTACTTTATACTTGTGGTTATTGAAAATGTTTATAAAAAAAAAACAAGATTAAAGTCCACAGTATAATGAATCAATTTCTGCTCAAACCAATCAATTATTTTTATCATAATACTTTTGATAAAATAACTTTGTGAATAAACTGTTATTTATGTTAAAAGAGTTTAGGTTTTGAGGAGACACATACTCTCAGTATATAATATCTACTTCTCGGCGTTATTTCAATAAATTTTTTTCAATTTGCGATATTCCTTCATTCTCTTTTCCGGCATTTCTTCAATTTATTACCTACAATGTATCCAGAGTATAAAAGTTATCGAAACCTCTTCTTATGGGAACGTTTCTATTCTGAAGACAATACTCCTTATAAATTCTTTCTCGCGATATGTGTTACTATTCAAAAGGAGCATAAATAATAATATATTTTATGTATATTCAAAGAGGTTTACAAAAGGAAAGCCTTTATATCCGTATTGAAGTCAACATATCTCATACTAATGCGAAAATCGAGATGGCGACAAACAATGAATTTATTTGCATAGAGAAAAAAGACGTGAAAATGAACACAGAGAGCATGTCATGTTCTTTTTTTTTTTTTTTTTTCTTCTTTAAAAAATAAACATGAGAATTTGATTCAGAAAAAAATTATAATAAAATTGCTATATTATTGATATTTTCTATATTCTTGAAATTTTAAGGAATATTTTTTTTTCTGAAACTTTCACTTAAATTTATTAATTGATTTATTTACATAATTAACTACAACGTTTCATTAATTCATCCTGTAACCTTCAGGTTAAATTATAAAAAATTGCATATGGATTTCATTGATTGATTTATTGATTGGATCAAATATTCGTTTGAAGTCAATTATTTATCATTATATCCAAAAAGATTAAATTTTTGATCAAAACCTTGTATTTACCAGAAGCGGATATAGGGAACAAAGTAGAGGGTCAATTTCTCTTTTGGAGGTGGAATGGTTTTCTCCCTTCCCTTTTTTGGATCTACCCTTGCCGTTACGAGGGTGGTCTGAAAAGTTTCCGACCTAACAAAGATACAAGATATTTTTTCTTCAAATTTATTTTTATTTTTCTACAATCTCCTTGTAAGTCTACACACTTCTCCGATGCTCCCATTTCTTTAACCCGTTAACTCGGCGTCTTTCTCTGCAAAATAATTATTTGCGAAGGTGATGGGTTTGAAACTTTTCAGGCCACCCTTGTATATGTATTGAATTTAACAATCATTTTTAATAGAGGAGTTTATGGCTGTAGATGAGTAATTTTTGTTGGATTGTGAGGATTTTTTTTATCAAATAAATGAAAATTCGCAAATATGAGTCGTCCAAACGGCCTATTATTATTAACATTTATTTGGTAAAAAATTTCTTTGGCTGATACTCACAATGTAACAATAATTATAAGGGTCATTTATGAGTGATTATATGGGCGCATCCGCTACCAGAACAACTTACGCCCCCTCTCAGAATCAATATATCCCGAGCGTCGCAATTGAGACAATATTAGAAAAAAATGTAGAACATATAAAGATTTACATATATAAATTCAATTAAATAAATTTATATGTAAATAATAAATAGATACTATTTAAATTTAAAATAAATGATCGTATAATGTTATTTTTTTAATATGTATTCATACTGTATTTTGTAAAAGCTGTAGTAGTTTTTTCAAGCCTTTTTTCTGCCTTTAGACCCCTCCATATTTATTTATTTATTTTATTAAAATAAAATCGATCCGTTTATTAAGTTCTAGTCAATTTGTTCTTTTGATATTTTCATGTCTTCCAATTTACTTCTTTCGTTACTTTTCTCCATTTGAAAAAAACTCCTACACAAATATTTTCGTTAGATATATAGATATAACTCAAAAGACTTTTTTTTAAATCGTAAATCTCTTGTTGACAAACGTTTCCCATTCAAATTTTAAAACTAATTATCAACTTATGACATTTACCCATAAAAACGTGCTTCTTTTTCAAATATTAACTGTTGATCTTCTTATGTATTCATTCCGGTATGAAGTTACTAAAAAACCAACTGTCCTAAAAAAAAAAATTCCAAGAATTTTGCTAACCAACCTGCGGATTTTCTTTCTTTTTTCTTTGTCCTTTTTTAGCTACTTTTTTACTTTACTTTTTTACCTAGCTATTTGTTTAACAAATAGACGTCACTGAACCAACAAACTTTTTTTTATGAAAATATAAATATAAAATCTGCTTTAGATTTTTTATATCGTCTTTTCGACATCTAAAAAATTTATTATAGATTGCG
Source organism: Anisolabis maritima (assembly GCA_010014785.2). Taxonomy (NCBI): domain Eukaryota; kingdom Metazoa; phylum Arthropoda; class Insecta; order Dermaptera; family Anisolabididae; genus Anisolabis; species Anisolabis maritima. Next base: position 2,774 of record JAAAKE020097400.1, read on the forward strand.
ATAACTCTTTACCAACTAAATTTATTTATACTAATTAATTAAAAAAAACTTTTCTGGCATCTTTTAGCTTTTAAAGTCTTGATCATTGACACTCTCAATACTTCTAAGCTCTCAGCCCCGGGAAGGGAACTAATCTTATTTCTAATTCTAAAAGTTAAGGGATGTATATTCGGATCTACTCATATTAAAAATTTAATTAAATTAATCGGATACAAATTTATTTATAAGAGATATGCATTGAAAGTACTCTCAGATAAAAATATCTAAATGATTTTAAAAGAAAAAAAAAAAAAAACAACAGAAACGACAGAAGCTTTAAGATAATAAACTACATAATCTTTTAAAATACTTCTCCTTATTCATATAAATTTTCATTCAAAGCGATTGGATAACTCAGCGCTGAATAAAAAACAATTTCTGCCTATACGGCCCAATTTATTCCAAACAACTTGGACGTTGTTTCTAAGAGAAAAATTACTCCTTCATCGGGACTCTAAAACGATAAGTTGTAAATATATAATATATGCTACAAAAAATCCCGGTAAAATAAAATAAAATAATATTATTAGAAATGACTCTACCATTTCACTAGTGCATTGATTATTATTCGGTTCTATTTGAAATGATCATTTGATTTGTTACTCACAAGCTGCTAACCTTGATGTCAATAATCTTCTTGACTTTTAGAAAATGCAAATATTAATGATGAAATGCAACCATATGAAGACGATGATGATGATGATGATGATGATGATTTAAGGTTATAAAAAGAACCGTGTGTGGGGGAGGAACGACTCGGGGAGGCCATTAAGAGACTCAATCTGACTGTAATCATCTCGTTGAGGTTGATGGGTAAATTTGCACTCATTCTCAATTAATTGGTAACTTACATAGTTGTTAGGGATAAATAGGAAGGCGGTTGAGAATACATTAAGACCGCGCAACGCATTAAGTCCTTAACACGCACAATGTCCTTCTCCAAGGGTCAACAGTCTCGTTCACATACCAGCTTACAGGATTGGATTAATTAGGCGACGTGGAATTAAATTCTATCACAACTGCTTTCTTCTAATCGTTAAAATAATAAAAATTCTTCTAATATTGAAAATGTAGACAATGACGTAAAAAACAGCTTAGTTTTTTTAAAGTCATTTATGATAATATAAGTTAAAAGTAATGATAATTTTTTTTTCCTCTTACAAAATTTTTTTTTTTATTAAAAAATATCGTTATCTTTAGAGATTTCAATGCCTTCTTTTAATTAGATTATTCGAAAAATTATAAGTAAAAAAGCCTGTTCGGACTCTCTCACTGATGTTTTTTGACTCACAAGGGTTCCATTAAAAATTTGAATAATCTAAAAATTCAGTGAATTGACGAATGTTTGAAAACGGCGCAGAGCATTGATAATTATAAAAAAAAATTATTTTTGAATATCGATCACTCTCCCTTTTTATTATAATTATTTTTATCAATTATTTTGATAAAATTTTTATGTATTTAAAATATTTTAATATTTAATTTTTTAAGCTGATAGGCATTGATTTATATACAAGCATTCTTTGTATATTAAATACAAAAAAACTGCCGTTGTTGACAAGCAATATAGCCTCCTAGTTTGGTAATTTTAGGGGAAAAAAATTTACGGGATTTAATTTTCTTTTACCAATATTTTTTTTATTTATAATAAAAAATAACAGGCTGGCTCCAACGAAAAAATTTTGATAGTAAGAATGTCAAGAAATCTAGCTCGGGGAAGCAATAGGACATACTTTGATTAGAGAGAGAGGAAAAAAGAATGAGGAACGAACAGTCAACATTGTAAAAAAATTTTTTCGGCATCTGACGTAACTTAGATAACGTCCATATTTATTTATATTAATGAGTAGCTAATATAATTTAAATAAATTTTATTGATCATGACGGTAAATGAACCCCACCACTGACTGATGAACAAAGGGACAAAAAATTGATAAGACATTCTTAGTTCTTAAGGAAATTTTTCTCTGCCCCCAGGACACTAACCCTCTCTACGCCACCGGGTTTGATTCTAAACATCAGAGATAATGAAAATAGAAACTCGCATCAGCCTCCGACCCCTTAATCCATTTATTTTCTTATTCTTTTCACGGAGAATTATTTTTTTATCATAAACTGATCTCGTTTTCATTTCCTTTTCAAAAGCAAATTGGCAAATTAGAAATTTCCTCGTTTTGATCAATTGAGTCTGGTGTTAAAATATATCGTCAGCGATTTCAATTTAAAATAACTGATTCACTTCACACTGTAATTATATTTAACAGTTAGATGATAATTATTATATTTAGCCAAATTTATATGGAGATATTTTCACGCTAATCATGTTTTGAAAAATTGATCTTGCAAACTGTAAAATTATTATTGGTAACTTATCTTTTGACCAATGAGTTTTTTTTTCTTCTTGGTTTGATGACAAAACACCTTGCGGCTTTCGTGTTTGTTTGTTGTTTAATCTTTACACGCAAGTATGCAAACAGATCTGCAATTTTCTTGTTTTCTAAATAGAATTAATTAATTCTTTCTTTTCTTCTTGTTTTTTTTTTAAAAGTTTTTTTGACAACTGAGACCTTGTAGACTTTTAAATAATTACATATTTAGGATACTTGCTATATAGGCATATTTATTTAAACCAATTTAAATTAATTTTTTCAGACTGCCTGGGATGCGAACCCACACCCCTTGACTTTTAAGATTATCACTAGTGACAATGCCAACCTTTAATTAATTAATTCTTTACATATGGCTTAATTATAAAGGTCTTTTAAAATAAATTCAGCTAACAGTTAGTTATTGTTGACTTTATTATAAACATTTTCATTTTCATTTCATAGACGCTGCTACCGGGCTATCTCTAGGGCAGTGAGATAACAATACAAACACAGCCGATTTCTAATCATAGCAATCTCCTGAGATAACTTAATTATTATTAGCTATTTTTATCTAATATTAGATTAAATTACCATCTGGCCTTTTATCTAATTTAGTTGTTGAATAAGACAGACCTATTTGAGGACAGTACTGGAGGGAATACTTACTTCCAGAGGACGGAGTACCTTAGCAACTCACTTTGCCCTGAAGATATTTGTTGGCAATCTCTATTCTAATACAAATTTACATCAAACGATTTTTTTTTTCATTTAATATTGTGATATTTCGTTGATTATATAACCAATTTGAATAATTTTAAAGTTTTTTATTATTATTATAAATATCATATCTCTAGATAATGCTTCAATTGTAACTATTTAGGTGTCTGAAATCTCAGTTAAAGAGGAGGGAGTGCAATTTAATTCTCAATTCATGTTTGGAAAATTATTTATTTTTGATGTGGTGAGGCGGATAGGAGGAATATATTAAAATACCTAAGGCCTATTACGTCCAATAAAAAATTATTAGACTATATTATGGAATTATTCATTATTAATAGCATCAACTTACTCATAACTATTATTATCAGCAGAGAGTGAGCAAAGTGTAATTTTCAAGTCCCGTTACTGAGTCTTCTTTAAACATAATACGCTCCAACTGCAAAAAGCAAATATTGTCTATTGTATACAACAGCTATCAGATATTTATTATAAATTAGAGGAAATTGAAAAGTTGGAAAAAAAATCAACATTAAAATTTCTCACGATCTAGAAGAAAAAATATAGAAAATTTGTTACGCATATAAAATAATTTTTATATTAATATAATATTTCCGAGTAAGGGGTATGTGGAGGAGTCAGTAGGCTGTTGCCGTTCTTTCACAGGAAATCGGTGTTACTTCCCGGACATGATCGGATTTTTTCATGTAATAAAAATATTTAATGTAAACACATCCACAAGTATGTCCTGGATTGAAACATTGGATCCGACCACAATAAAGCCCTCAGAGAACTCTACGAACGTAAAAAAGGTTTTACTCTCAATGATACACTCTTCACAAGAAACCGGTGCCGAGAGAGTCCCTCCTCAAACTTGGATATCCTCCTTAGCAGACTTTGGGTTGGGATGAAGGGACCGGGTGGAATTAAATATTTAAAGCACTTAGCTAGCTAGAAATGAATACAGAAAGAGTTTGAGAGAGAAAATAAAACAACTTCACTTGGTGCCGATAGATGGCTAGGACCAAAGGTCGGCTGGGTTTGGGATGTTGGGGATATCTCTGTACACGAAAGACCTCGGGTAAATAAACAGGGATGGTAGTAGGTAGGCCTTACAGTGGAAATGAAATGAAAATAAATCAAAATTATTAAAATATACAATTGGCATTAGTTATATCAAAAACTCCAACGCATTTATATGCGAATGAAATTTTTTTTAAGTAGATATTTTTTAAAAATCCCTAAATTCCTTTTATCTATTCATATGGATAGTTTATTCAAATATATAATGCCTTTTCTTGGTTAATTAATTAAAATTTCTTTTATACAAATTTTTGAAAAAGTTACTATAAAATATTAGTTAAAAAAAAAAAATCTTTTTATATAAAAATATATTGACTTCATTTGAAAATTTAAGAAGAATTTTTCCTATTTCAATTTTATTGAAGGAAGAATGGACAAAGAGATTACCTTTAAAAATTTAATTGGAGCTATTTCTTATAATAAAAAAAAAAATTTTTAAATAATAAATTAATTATAATAAATTTTTTTAAAAAAATTCTTAAGATAAGAAGGAAGAGACAATAATTTATTCTTTTACTTACTTTCCCATTTTGCAGTAGATACCAATTTAATATTGTAATTGCCATATTTTATAGCCATTTTAACTTTCATTTAAGGAAATTAATATTAATTAAGGAATGGTATAAAAACGCGTTTATTATTCCTATTATTTATTTAAAATAAAGGGAAGTGAGTGTCCTTATTTTCACTTTTTGCGCCTATTTGTTTATATCATCCCGTGGGAACCAAATGTCTTTTGCCTTCGGGAAAATAAAAGAGAAAAAAACAGTAACACAGATGTCATCTAAAGCCCAGATGACATGCCAACATCATTGTTTGGAAGTTAAATATACACAAATACACACACCCACGCGGAGAGGAACACGTGTTGCTAAAAATTAAACTTTTGACGTCATAAGCGCCAGCTATTAAGTTAAAAAAATAAATAAATAATTAAATTTATTATTAGAGGAAGGAAAAAATAAATAAAAATGAGCTTATGCTGAGCTAGGCCTATGGAAATATTGATATATAATAAAAAGAGACATTTCTGTATTTATTAAAAACTTTTTGGTTTGAAATTAATTGCTTGATAGGAGTATTTCTTCCTTAAGTTGTTAGTTAACAGAAAGAAAGTTAATTCTATAAATTTTATTAATACTGCCGGCTTTAGGGCTGAGACCATCTTAAAGACCCGTTAATGTCAGTTATATGCTAAAACATAATATAAAACATTAATGTGTCACATAAACATTGGACTCATTTCAAAAAAAATATTAATAGATGAGTATTTCGTAATTAAATATCGCTGTAATAAATTTTAATAGAAATTTTACGTTCCCAAGGTAATGAATATTAGACATATATTGAATCTAATTTTCTTTAAACTTTTTTTTTTTTAAAAAGGCCTACATATTCAGGTTGTAATTTTTCTTTCTTCTTTAGCCTACCTATTTAAATTAGATAATATAATTATAATATTGATAAATAAATATATATACTTTTATACTCGTTATATTAATCTTTAGACACATGTGTATTCTCAAAAATAAAATCAATTTTTATGAAGAATGTATTTATTAAGATTTCAAGTTGGTTTCTATAAATTCACATCAGACGTTTTTTTATTGGGCTTTGGTTTCTAGAACCAAATAGACATACAATAATTAATTATTGAGAGACGATATCTCTTTAAATTTGGTTATCAGCGACCTTTCACATTCTTGTTCTATTGATCCGCTCTTTCCTTGGCCTTGGTCTAGAGGTAGTGGTAGTGGCAACACCTAAGTTTTTATTATTTTTTAAAAAGATGTATGCTGTACCATGCCATATAAAATTTTTTGAAAGATTAATTCAGACTTTTTTAATTTCGCAGACATAAATAGTGAGAGATAAAAAATTTATTTTTCTGATGCATGACATCAATAATTTCAGAGTTTTAGAAAACATTATCCTACCTAAGAATCATAAACAAGTATAATTCCTTTACACCAACACACAAACATTTAGTCGAAAAATTAAATTCATTGGGCCAATGAATAATAGTTTCCGGAATATTTTCCCGCTAAAAGGAGCAATGAAAAAAATTTTTTTTTGTTAACCTTTCCTTCTGTGCAGGGTCCATTAGCTCTAATCCCTCTAAGACCAGCCCTGATTGCTAATGATATAAAAAAATTTTGCCACTCACAATTAAAAAATTTATCAAATATAATAAAAATTCAATTTATTAAGTCCATTAGATCCAATTAATTTATAAGTCATGACTTTTTTTACGAACTTGACCACTCACTCAATCGATCATTAAATTATTTTATCTCTCTATTTGAATAGATATATAATAAAAAATATATTTAATAAAGATGACACATTAATTTATAGACCATAAATAATTGAATAAATACTTTTATTTTATATTTTAAATGAATATTATTAAATAATTAAAAATTATCACAAAAAGATTAAATATTTTCGCCTGTTAAACTTTAACCATATAATGGAATGTTGGTTAGGTTGCCTATCATGCAGGCGTTTATTTTTATTATAAAATTTCTTATTTACATTTTTTCTTAATTTAAATTATCTCAGTCTTTTACGAATAATAAAGAAATATTTTATTAGTATTAGTAATATTTCATTAATATCATTTATTAACTTTTGATTCATTAAGAACTCATTACTCTGAAGGGCGAATGCTTGAAATCGTGACTCGCTCGATTTTGGAAACAAAGAGAATAAAATAATTCTAAATCGTTTTCCCAAATTCAAAGTCTCACAAATTCTGTGCGATATTAGAGTTGAATTTGAAACGGATGGAAACAACTAAAGGAAATTAATTAAACAAATTGGAATAAATAGATTGGATATGAGAAAAGATTTAAAATAAAAATCCTTTAAGGATTTAAGAGGCACCTTCTGCTTTTCTTTTTGATTGTCCTAAGTTTCAAGATTAAAAATTTTTTGTTCCACTAAATTTTTTTCAACTAGGTGTAATTTTACTATGTATATCGTCAAAAAGGCTATATTATATATGAATATATTAGAGAAGCCTAAAGACTAAATAATCAATTTATTATGTATTATAAATTTTTTAGAAAATTGCAGAACGAAATTTCTTTTTTAGATCGTTTGATTAACATAAACTTTTTTTTTGCAAAGTTATTTATTCAATTATAGAAATGATACTATATATGATATAGATTTCAAAGTGATTGGGTGACGTTAATTAATAACTAATTAGTCCCTGTGAGGGTCGCCATCTTGGGTGGTCACCAATTGGTTACTAGGCAGTAAGTAATACGAGTGGCCTAAATTCACCATTCGACCATCTGTTCAGATCTCTTCTTGTCGTCCAGTCCATTTGAAATGTCAACCGAATGACAAACATGGGATGACCGGGACGGTTGTTTTTATTTTAATGTTTTCTTTTTTGAAAAAGAATGTTCTATGAATGTTTTTTTGTTACTGAACGTTCCTCAAAAGACATATGAATAACTAATTGATGACTAACATATTTAAAAAGTATTTCACAAAATAAAAATAAATTAGCTATATATTTAATATAAGAGTATCCGTCTATCTGTCTGTCCGTCTATAATGGTTCTATTTTGGGAACCTGCTCAATCTGGATTTGGCCATATGTTTAAATCTTAGAGTTCCTGAACAATTAAATTTGTTTAAATTATATTGGCTAAAAATTTAAATAAATATGGTCTTATAACCGATATTATAATTATAATTTTATCGTTAACATCCTAAAGACAAACACAAACATTAAAAAAAGAGTAAAGGTCTCATCTTTTTAATAAGGAAATATTTATATTTTATTTATTTATTTTTTAAATTATGATGCTTTAAATAGAGCGAAATCAATCCCCTGAAAGAGTATATAACATTTTCCTATCCTTTTTATTATAGATTTTATTTGAATGTGCCCATTAAGAATTAAATTTATTAACTAAATTTATATTTATATTATAATATGAAAAATTTTATTAAATAAAAAAAGAAAAAAAAAAACAGAATCGGCTAGATTAAATTATTGCAAAAATTATCCAATCTTATCTATTTTGGCTTATTTTGAAGTAAGTCTTTTTGACATCTGAGGCTATATACACATTGAACTATATATAACTATATTTTTACGATATTCATTATCCAGGTATATTTATTTAAATCAATTGTTAGATTTAAATAAATTTTAATCGGATTGCCTGGGATCCGAACTCACACCCCTTGGCTTTGAAGGTTATCAACATTGACAATATCAATCAATACCTTTAACCTCTCGGTCCTCCCCGGAGGAGGGGGAGGGGAGTATTTATTATAAATTCATAAGAATTAGCATTAAAATACTGAATCAAATTTATCTTTACCGTTAAATATCATTTCCAATAGTAATATAAGTAACGCTATTTAGATTTTATAGATTTATTATTATTAGAAATATTTTTTAAGATAGAGCTTACTTATATTTACTTATATTTTATAGAATTAAGCGGTTCTCAAAGAGAGAGCGGAAATATTTTCCCCAATTTTTCTATTAGGCATACATTTAATTTTTACTCTAATAAAGAAAATTGATTTATTAATATAAACTTAGATCTTTATCTTTCATAATTAATTAAGATAATATTTTTAATTTATTTTCTCATATATTTTAAAAATCTAAATGAGGAGAACTCCTTGCTAATTGAAAGAAAGTAAAAGTTATAATTGAAAATTACTACGTGAAAGGCCACCCAGAATTAATCGTGGCAAAAGAGATTCATTAATATTTAAAAAGTTGAGTGGGAAAGGAGAAGAGCTTCATTTAATAAATAAATAAATCAGCTAGAAATTCATTTAACACCTTTCGCTTAACGTATATGAAAATAATGAACTTTTTAAATTCTCAATTATAAATGAAAAACTCTTTTTGCCTGTCAAAGAAGTGTCATTGGACTTAAAATATTCCAAGAATAATTCGCTTTTTATACAATATTAAAAAAAAAAATTAGATTTTTATAAAATAAAGTTTTTTCTCATCGCTTTCATCGTTCTGCTATAATAATAATAAAGTATGAAGATGAAATTTTTTTAATTTCTTTTTCTATTATCTATATATTTTCAAGAATATTTTTTTGGAAAGTATGAGAATATTTTAATGATACCGATTTTTGTAAGCATTTTTTTTTTTTAAATATAATTATGATAATTGTAAAATTTAAGTTTTAAACGACAACATTCAGTTTGTCTTATAATATGCACATTCATTATTTTTTTTTCTCAGGAGTGTGATCTTTATTATTTATTTTACAAAAACTAAACTTTTGAAATACACTCTGTAATCAGATCCATATTTGAGTCCCTTTTCATAAAGATATAGAGAGGCAGAGTAGGATATCTAGCCAGTGACTCTTATAGGGATTCAAGCACAAGTCAGAGGTTTGTTTGGTGGCCCTTGAATATTTACTTTTATAATTTAATTCAAAAACACGGCGTCTCGCCCTTTTTTCTATCAACTCATTCGGTCGATCACTCTCGAATTAGAAAAGAATAAAAACGGAAATATCAATAAAACATTTGTCGGCATTTCATAAAAAGGATATTCTTATTATAATTCCTAATATTTTTTTTTAATAATTAGAAACATTTCGATTAATCCATTTTGAGAGAAACATAAAAATGAAGTTCCTGGATAAATTAATAAGAAAGTAATTGCATTTTGAAAAAAAAAAAGCCGTCTTTACAAATGGGCAACTAAGATACGGATTCTGTTATAATTTTTTTTTTTAATTGGTAACCAGTCTCTCTGAAATGTAGAAAAATATAAAAGATCCTCCTTAAATGGGCAAAGAAAATAATAATATCATGGAAGACATTCCAACAAGTTTTTGAACTTAATTTCTTTAGTAAGATTATCAATCAATGAGAATTAACAGAACTTAATTAAATGTAAAAAAAAAATTAATATTAAGAAATTATAAAAGATTGTAATAAAATATTTCTATTGAATTAAGGGTTTTTTTTGCACCTCGTGGTCGAGAGGTTAAAACTATTGACAATATCAATATTGATATCCTTAAAAGCCAAGAGATGTGGGTTCGGATCCCAGGCAGTCCGATGAAAATTTATTTAAAGCAATTGAATACCAAATAGTATAAATAAATATGCTGGGATAACAAGTATCTTAAATATCAATAATATATTTGTAATGGTTTAAAAGTCTATATGGCCTCAGATGCCGAGATAATTAAAGATTAAAAAAAAAGGCTTACAAAATTTTTAAGTTATAAATACAGTAGCTTCTAAAGTACAATTTCTAAGTGCCTGTCCCGGTTTATTTTTTAACTAAAATAAAATTTTGCCGCTAACAAAGATAAAAATTTTAAAAGTGTATCTAGAATTACCTTTAAAATTTAATATAATTCATTTTAAATATAAACACTTTGTTTCTGCAGTTTTTCCATTTATATTCATTGTTTTTTTGCTCAATGAAAATTTCTTCGGGGAAAAGGCTAGTGAATTGATTTTTTTCTTTTTTCTTTTTTTATATAAATTTCAATTAGTTCATTAAAAAATTATTTTCTTTTTAAGGCATTTTGAATAATTAGATTAATTATATTAATAAATGGAAAGTATCTTTTATATATAAAATATATTATTTTATGATATACTTAATTTAAAAGAAAGTAATTGAATCTAAAAATAAACTTTTACTTTTTCTTTTTACTTTCTTTTAATCAAAGAGTTCATCTGTTTTTTCTATTATTAAAATTAATTAGTTCGCTCTATTTTTTAGTGATTTTCATCTAAAAAAAAAAAAAATATAAAAGAATAAATTATAAGTGAGATGAGTCCTCTCCAAAATCAATTTTCAGCTTCGGAATTTGGAAAATATACCTAATATTCTCTCCAAGGTTAATATGTCTTTCTTGAATAACAAGTGTTTGGGCAAACGCTGGTAGCCAATTTTCAAACAAGCGATTATATTAATATATATATGTGTAATAGTGTAAATAGTATTTGTTGTTAATAAATATATTGAAAATAATTTGTTGTCTTCAAGTAAATATCCAAATTTGATCAACTTTTCAAATATATATTTCTGTGCCTGGCAGTTTACTTATGTCATTTATCAATTTTTTTTATATGTCTATAAATACAAATAAAGAATTTATATTTAACAAGGCAAAGTATCAAAACAGAGACCGTCACATCTTTTAAACTTCTCTAAATTAATCCTTCACCGTGACCAAGAGGTTAGAGATATTAACATTGTCAATATTGATAACTTTAAAAGCCAAGGGATGTAGGTTTCAATCCCAGGCAGTCCGATGAAAATTTATTTAAATCAATTGGATTTCAATTGGAATAAATATGACTGGGTATCGTAATTAAAATATATATATTTTTATCGTTTAAAGTATATATGGCCTCAGCTAGAAAAACTTAAAAAAAAAATCTAAATTACTATCTAAAGTTGATCAAAAAGTGATATTTATGTTTGAAGCTTTTCATAAAGATCCGGTCGTAATATCAAAAATTATCTTCATGTTATAATTTAAATTGCGTTTATCTCTAAAAATTTTGCAAGGCCCAACATTGATGAGATTGAATTACGTCCCTCGATAATCGGTGGTTGGAAAAGATTAACAAAGTAAAAATCATTACTTTATTAAAAATTAATTTCTAAATATATATTTCTTTGTAAAAGAGGTCATTAGGTTTTTGCCATAACTCAGAATTAGAAATAACATTTTCTTTTTGAAATAAGTTAATAAATAATAAATATCGAAAATAAAAGATATTCAAGCCTCTCTATGCTAAATATGGCCTTCTTTTGAAAAATAATAATTTAATTTGACGTTCTTTTTTTGCTACTGGCATTCTTAATATTAATATCTCAGGATAGAAATAAATTTCTTCCCATTTTTGTGCTTTCACTTGATATCTATGAATACATTTCTTAAATTTACCGTTGGGGTCTTCTGGGCGTTGATTTATCATAAAGCGGCGTTGCTTTTCAAAGGAAACTCTTCATCAGCATTAGTTGATTTCGGAGATATTAACGCCCGAGAGGGGATTAAAGAATCAATAAATTCAATCATTTATCAAACGGATTTGATCTTCAAATTCGTTTATTTTTGGAGGATTATTTAAAAATTTAAATAAGGAATACTTAAAAAAATTTTTTTTTATAGTACTTAATAGTCAAATTAATTTAAATTTAGATTTTTTTTAAACAAATTTCTTGTTTTTGTTGCTTTTTTTTAAACACAAATTTAACTTAATTGATTAGAATTTCGACCCGAGTATAATATTTAACATTTTATGTTATCAGCTATAAAGAAATGTTTTTAAAATTGTCTTAATAAATAAATCATTATTATTATTAGTAAAAATTTAAAAGGTCCTTGCCATTGATGCAGTGGTAGAGGTCTCGCTTTATGTATCAAAGGTCAGTGGTACGCCTTCTGTTCTGAGCGACAAAAATTTATTCATGTTATATTGCCTGCCAATCAATATAAATAAATAAGGACGGAGACTGACCCAAATTCCGGAAAAGGCTAAAATAAAATAAAAAATCTTTTTCTTATTAATATTCAAATTTTAATAAATTATTTAATATTACAATATATTTTTCTTGTTCAATTCATATTTAAAGTCCAAACTTTTAATCTTTAAGCATTTGAACTTAGGTTGTCTCTTTGAATAATTATAAGAAATAAAAATAAATTTTTTAAGAACGTTGCTCCAGCTCACATCTTCTTTGGTAGATATGACGTCGAAATCATAATCATATTTTTTCCCTGAGGATGCCATAACTTCATGTCAACCGAAATATCTCCCTCACATAAAAGGATGTGAGTTGGCCAATTAAACTGCTGGTATCCTTCCTTATTACGTTTTTTTGCTACTGAAAGTTGATAGTTCCAAGGGTTTGGCCCTCCCCCTTCCTCTCCAGAAAACACAAATCTTTCACATATAATTATACATGGACATTTTTAATTAGAAAAGGAAAATTATCTTAACTTCAAAGATTGCAAATAAGAAAAAAAAAAAAGCGAATAAAATTTTATTTTCAAAATTAGATATATATCTAATCTAAATCTTAATTGATGCTATTTCTAACTGGCATGCGTAGAAATTTATTTTTTGTGAACTTTTTTTTCTTGCTCGTTTCCTTGCATTTAATTTCATTAACTGTAAAGTATTCTAAATGAGTGCAGATTCAGATTCCTATTCAGAGGCATTCGTTACGCGCTCTTTACTGAAAATGTCCTTTCCCCTTCCATTTGGGAAAAAAAAAAACATTGACTCAGGTATAGCGGTAGGTCGTCTCTCCTAACTTGTCAGTCGCCGTTCGATGCCCGGTCAGAGCAGGCAAGACAAGTGTGTGGTGGTTGTGTCATTAAGTGTCAAGTGTAATATATAATTATAATTAATACGAGTGTGTCTTTTAACATTTACGCCTGTTTGATTGAATTAAGTTGTTAAAATCAATTAATAAGGTATTATAAAATTTAATTTTATTAATAATAATTTTATTGGAAGGATCAAACAGCAGGATGTTTTGTAATTGGGTAATTTATTTTTTTTATAGACAAACAATCCTGCTGGATGCTTCTTTAGAATCCAGCTCTTCAATAAAAATCATTTGAATTTGAATACTTTAATAAATATTTAATTCATAAATCATAAATAGTTTGGCCATAAAATTCTTTATTTATATTAACAAAAAGTTGAAAAACTATTAAGCATAGGTATAAAGTAAGAGGATTCGGCTGCCTTAAGGGGGGAAAATAAAAGCTTTTTTCTATTAAAGATAAAAAACTTTATTTTTCATTTGTCAATGTTGACATGTTTCGACCTCTATCCTGGCCTTCCTCAGGACATAGTCGTTATTCGGGAAGGGAAAATCTTTTTCGATGTTCCAAAAAACATAGGCATATAAAAATAAAAACTAATTCACGATCGACATTTAAGTCTCATTAAGACAGACATTCAAGTCTAATATTTCAGATGACTATTTTTTAGGCCTTTTTTTTAAATAAATTGGGTTCAGTCTTCTAGAGACGATTGAGTAGAATAAAACATATTTTATAAAATTTCTTTCAATTCTTATTTATAGTTACTCTTAATCATTCCAATTAAGTTTACGTATAATCAGGAGACATCGTTAAAGGGAGGGGTTTGCAAAATATTACTCTGATAAAATTTCTGATCCTATTTTTACTTTCACTTTTTTTTCATTCTTACAATTAAAAAAAAAATATTTTATCAACTTTTTATTATTTTCCTTAGGCTAATTTTTTTTTTAACCTCATGTCCCTCTTACTAGGATTTATAATATAATTATTAGGCGATGATTTACTATATTTACTATTTCTAATAAAGATATCATGGATTGGAAAAATTAGTTTTAATTTTAGTGTCTGGTTACTCGAAGGTAGGCAACTCAAATGACTAACTCACTAAAAGTTTTTTCGATCAATAGCTCCAGAACTCCTCTTGATCTGCGCATGCGTAGTTGTTATATATTAACAATTGAGGTTGTGTGCTCCGCTCTAGAGCTATTTGATCGAAAAATCTTTTATTATTTTGTCATTTGACTTTCCAATTTACAACAAATAAATAAATACCATCATGATAATCTCTATCTGAAAGAAATGCCAACGTAGGAAATAATAAAATAGAAACTTCGCCTAAACTTCCATTATATGCAATGACTATTATTATTATCTTATATTTATTGAAAATTTATTATCATTTATGGGGATCTAGATTTTATTTTGTCATAATCAAAAAATAAATAATCCTCATTTAAATACCGAATATGAAAAATAAAGGGGAGCTAAATGGAGGAACTTTTGCAGTCCAATAGATCACTAGATCCTAATCCAATATTATCAACATCTTTTATTTTTACATCGCTTGGGAATCGAAAGAAACTGCGTTAGAACCTTTTTCTACTCTCTCTTATTTTATTTTAAGCCACTTATTTCAAATGAGAAATACCGGGGTATATAAACATCTTTTTTATTGGAAACTGACCTGAAATTTTTAATAACATACGAACAATTAAGTTCATCTGGTGTACACTCTGTCCCTATTTTTTCTTTTAATATTAATAAAAAAAAAACTAGCACTGTCCCTTGGTACCAATTAACTTAGTAAATAAGGACAGAGTCTAATGACAAAAAAGACAAAAAATAAATAAGTAATAAAAAAATATTTTATATAATAAGGTAAGGTGCAGATAGCCAGCCAAAAGAAGAAATAAATAACAATTTTTTAATTTCTGCTTATCGTTGACGTTTCGGTTCGCTTCTTCGCTCCCACAGCCAACGATAAGCAGAAATTAAAAAATTGTTATTTATTTCATTTTATTTACTCACTTAAACACCAATTTTATATTTAAAAAAATCCAAATTTAACGAATGAAATAGAATTCGAATGTGATTTTTAAATTCCGGATATAAAATCATAACTAAATAATAAATAACAATTTTTTAAATTAGAAATTGATTTACCTTAAAAGGTTGACAAAATCTGATTACAGTGATGCAATATTTCAACGAAAAAGACTCCAAGTTCTTTATTTTTTTAAAATATGAAACTACTTTCTCCGATTCTCCATTTAGAGTTAAACATTAACCAGGAATTTTATACCTTATAAAATTCCGAATTTCTGCTAAAATCAATTGACAGAAATAGTTAATAAATTCTCTCTACTATTCTACTATCTATAATGTCCTCCATATAGAAAGAATATTATTTGAAATATTTTTGTGGTAACTTAAATTTGGGGGAAAATTAAAACTTTTTCGATTTCAAGAAGAGAGAGTTAAGCGTAACGGTCTCTCAGCAGAATATTATTAATAACCTAGAAACATTCACTTAAATAAAGATTTTGCTTAAAGGAACATTGCCATTTCTTATCGAATATAGTGATATATAACTGCCTAGTTCGCGTACACCCAGCTAGAGGTCTCAATTTCAGAACCCATATTTAAATAAATAAAATTACTCTAATTATTATTTATATCATTTCTATAATAACTCTTTATTTAATCTTTTTGCGGACAGACAGAAACTACACGTTTTAAAAATAAATAAGAGCAAATCTATTATACGTATTTCATGACAAGAAAAATAAATTTCGCTATTTCTTCCCTATTCCCCACCCAACACCACCTACCACGTCTCATGTCACCGCATACCCTCCCTCCTCAGCTATCTCCTCTTACAATTTCAAT
>JAAAKE020097411.1:0-19197 GCA_010014785.2 Anisolabis maritima
GTGATTAATCATAGCCCAATATGTAGTTGTCAATCTGGATTTACTGGGGATCCATTTACAAGATGTTTTGCAATTCCTCCTCGTTAGTATATTAAAATATTTTCTTAATTAATTGATTTATATATGCATTAATAACATTATTAATTTTTCTTTAAATTTATTTTAGCGCCTCCTACGCCTACACCACCTAAACCAATTAATCCTTGTGTTCCATCTCCTTGTGGGCCAAATTCTATTTGCCAGGCTCTAGTTGATACATATTCTTGTTCTTGTATGGCTAATTTTATTGGATCTCCTCCAAATTGTCGACCAGAATGTAGTATAAATTCTGAATGCCCAAGCAATTTAGCTTGTATACGAGAGAAATGCCGAGATCCATGTCCTGGATCTTGTGGAAATGGCGCTAATTGTCAAGTAATTAATCATACACCAGTATGTACCTGCCCAGAAGGATTTACTGGCGATCCATTTACTAGTTGTACCATTAAACCAAAACGTAAGCCCTTTAATATGATTTGTCTTATAATCAAAATTTATATATTTCTGTATTTCAATATATTATTATAATTATTATTTTCCTCTTGTAGCTACTCAACCTGTTGTTATTGATCCTTGCAATCCATCACCCTGTGGGTCTAATGCTCAATGCAGAGATGGTGTTTGCACATGTTTACCCGAATATCATGGGGATCCTTATTCTGGTTGTCGACCTGAATGCGTTCTCAATCAGGATTGTTCTCGTGATAAGGCTTGTATTAGAAATAAATGTATGGATCCATGCCCTGGCACTTGTGGACAAAATGCTAGATGTGATGTAATAAATCACATTCCTACCTGCAGTTGTATTGATGACTATACAGGAAATGCTTTTGTTATTTGTAATAAAATTCAAAGTACGTATGAAATATTTATTATATGTATTATCTTCAAAATATTTTATTCTTTTAATTTTCTTATCAGAACCTCCAAAGACACAACCATGTAATCCTTCGCCTTGTGGACCTAATAGTCAATGTAGAGAAATTAATGGACAAGCAGTGTGTTCTTGTGCACAAGGATTTATTGGAAGCCCACCTACCTGCAGACCTGAATGTTTAGTTAACACCGATTGCAATTTAAATGAAGCCTGTATAAATCAAAAATGTCGAGATCCATGCCCTGGAACATGTGGTGTGGGGGCTCTTTGCCAAGTCATAAATCATAATCCTATTTGTAGTTGTCCTAGAGGTTTTACTGGCGATCCATTTTTAAGATGTATTTCCATACGTAAGAATATTTTTTAACTATTATCCAGTTATCTAATTTGTATATTCATTACAAAATTATATTTTTTAAATAATATTTTTTAGCAATTGATCCACCTAAACCTATAAATCCATGCCAACCATCGCCTTGTGGTCCAAATGCTGCATGTAAAGTTGTAGGAGAAACGCCTTCATGTTCTTGCTTAGATGGATTTATTGGTACTCCACCAAATTGTAGACCAGAATGTATCAGTAATAGTGAATGTTCTAGTCATCTGGCTTGTATACGCCAAAAATGTAATGATCCATGTCCTGGAATATGTGGCTCAAATGCTGAATGTAGGGTTGTCAGTCATGCCCCTAATTGTATCTGCAGACAAGGTTTCTCAGGAGATCCATTTAGTGGTTGTTATGAGGCTATAAGTAAGTTATTATTCTTAATATATAATAATAACATTAAGAGAAAGTATTTACAACAATTTTATTTATTTTTATTAGTACCTGAGGCAAGGCCAAATGATAATCCGCCTTGTATACCATCACCTTGTGGAGCAAATGCTATTTGTCGGGAACAAAATGGAGCTGGTTCTTGTACATGTTTACCCGAATATATTGGAGATCCTTATCAAGGATGTAGACCAGAATGTGTTTTAAACACCGATTGTCCATCAAATCGAGCCTGTATTCGAAATAAATGTCAAGATCCATGTCCGGGCACTTGTGGCCAAAATGCTGATTGCCAAGTTGTTAATCATTTACCATCATGTACTTGTAGGCCAGGATATACAGGCGATCCATTTAAATTTTGCAATATTCAACCTCCTGCGCGTGAGTTACTTTTAAAAAAATTAATAATAGGCTGCACATAAATATAATTTCAATCTTTATAAACATTTTTCTAGCTATAATTAGCAAGCCTGATGATCCATGTAATCCATCTCCCTGTGGTCCAAATAGTCAATGCCGTGAAGTAAATGGCCAGTCTGTTTGTTCTTGCAAACCCACATATATTGGAAGTCCACCTGGATGTAGACCAGAATGTGTCGTTAGTACTGAATGTCCACAAAATAGAGCCTGTCTAAATCAGAAATGCGTTGATCCTTGCCCTGGAACATGTGGAATAAATGCTCGCTGTGAGGTGATTAATCATAGCCCAATATGTAGTTGTCAACCTGGCTTTACAGGGGAGCCATTCAGCAGATGTTATCAAATTCCTCGTAAGTTTATAAATTTATCATATGATTTTAATTATCAATGCAAAATTTCAAATTTATCTGTCTTCCTTTTTTTAGCACCACCTCCAGTTACTGTACCGCCAATTAATATTAATCCATGTATACCATCACCCTGTGGTCCAAATTCTCAATGTAGAGATATTGGAGGAACATATTCATGTTCATGTTTGGCAAATTATATTGGCATGCCTCCTAATTGTAGACCGGAATGTGTGATTAATTCCGAATGCTCCAGTAATCTAGCTTGTTTAAGAGAAAAGTGCCGAGATCCTTGTCCAGGATCATGTGGTGCTGGTGCTCAATGTAGTGTTATTAATCATGTGCCTATTTGCATTTGTCCGGAAGGATATACCGGAGATCCATTTTCTAATTGTTTCCCGAAACCTCCTCCAAGTAAGGAAATATTTTAATTTTTAAATAAATAATAAATAAAATCATATAAATTTAAATAATAAAATAATTTTTAGCACCAGAGCCTATATTAAAGGATCCATGTAATCCTTCTCCTTGTGGGCCCAATGCACAATGTCGAGATGGTATTTGTACATGCTTGCCAGAATATCAAGGCGATCCTTATTCTGGATGTCGACCTGAATGCGTTTTGAGCACTGATTGTCCTAAAGATAGGGCATGTATTCGAAATAAATGTCTTGATCCATGCCCTGGAACATGTGGTCAAGCAGCAATTTGTACTGTTATCAATCACATACCATCTTGTACTTGTCCTGAAGGACTATCAGGAGATCCATTTGTTTTCTGTAGACAATTACCACGTAAGAGTTGATTTTTATATGTAGATATGCACCTAATATTATTTCAAATTGATTTCCTATTTATTTCATTTATAGCTCCAATTGAAAAACAACCATGTAATCCGTCACCATGTGGACCTAATTCTCGATGCCAAGAAATAAATGGGCAAGCAATATGTTCATGTGTTCCGGGTTTTATAGGAGCTCCTCCTTCTTGCAGACCAGAATGTGTAATAAGTTCTGATTGTCCTTTGACTTTGGCATGTTTGAACCAAAAATGTCAAGACCCTTGCCCTGGAACATGTGGTCTCCAAGCCCGATGTACAGTCATTAATCATAATCCAATATGTAGTTGTCCAGACCGTTATACAGGAGATCCATTTGTACGATGTATTATGATACGTAAGCTTTTTATTTGTTTCTCTTTTCATAATTTTTTTTTATTTCTTTATTACTTCTCTTTTTATTATAAATATTTCTTTTTCTACAGCTGCTGTACCATTGCCTCCACCCACTCCGAAAGATCCTTGTCAACCTTCGCCATGCGGTCCATTTTCTCAATGCCAAGTTTCTACAGATTCTACTCCAAAATGTACCTGCCTTTCTGATCATATTGGAACTCCACCTAATTGTCGACCAGAATGTCTTATAAATAATGATTGTTCCAATAATCTGGCATGTCTAAATCAAAAATGTAGGGACCCATGTCCAGGCTCTTGTGGAGCTAACGCCGATTGTCGTGTCGTCGCTCACATTCCTAACTGTATTTGCCCAGAAGGATATACAGGAGATCCTTTCTCCTATTGTTCAATATATACACGTAAGAATTATTTCAAATCATCATATTTTAAGTGATTTAATAACTTAAAAAGTATATTTAATAATGCTTTATAGTAGAATTAACGGTTATAGGTTTCAAAGAAGGGTTTAAAAAATTAAATTAATAAGAACAAGATACCATTATTTATAATTGATTTCAACAATGGGAGAAGCACAAACCAAAAAATAGCACATTTTTAAATATATGCTTAAATAATTAATGCTTTTTTTTTATTTTTGCTTTTTGTAGATCAATAATAATAAATCAACTAATAAATATTGAATATTTCTTTTTTTACAGATAATATGGCTATTTAAAAAAAAAATTTATTTTTAAATACGTATTCATTTTTCAGATCTTTTAAACATTTTTTTAAATGTATAAATAAATAAATATTTTTGATTTTTGCATGTTGGATGCTACTCAATGTTTTTTTTTTTTTTTTGTTCATTCATGTTTGTTCATGTGCCTAGTGATAGCTATTTAGAATAGAAGCATGCGATTGAAAAGTTTATAAAGCATCCTTTTAAGTGTGAGCATGTGAACATGTCAAAACTATAAATTGCAATTGTAGAATATCTAAAAGTTGTGCAAAAAGCATGTGCATGTGGAATTAAAATATCGAAATAAAATATGCATGTTGATATTTGTGTGTTTTGAAAACAAGCATGCCTAGCTATGATATAACAAGGTCATAAATTGATAACAATTGGTTTATTGCTGCAGCTACACCAGCACCACCGGTGAAGCCTCAAGATCCTTGTCAACCGTCACCTTGCGGAGCCAACGCCCGTTGCAGATCCGATGGTCAATTCGCTCTTTGCGAATGTCTGCCAGAATACCAGGGCAATCCATACCAAGGATGTCGTCCTGAATGTTTGGTCAGCTCTGATTGTCCGATGAATCGAGCATGTATTAGAAGTAAATGTCAGGACCCATGTCCGGGCACTTGTGGAGTTTCGGCCATCTGCTCTGTCTCAAATCATATACCAATTTGTTCATGTCCAGATGGCATGACAGGAGATGCCTTCCGCGTTTGCACTCCATTACCTCGTAAGTACAAAATTATGTGTTTATTCATCTTCTGCGTCATAAATAAATAAATTCTATACAACAATTATTCAGCTATGAATTAATCTTAAAGAAATTTCTAAAATGACATATAAAGTTATTAAAAGAAAACTACTACCCTGCCTTTGGTAGGCTTCGCAACAAGCCAGAAGGCTTCGTTGACAATATGTCTTCTTGGGAGCGTTATGATCGTAGTCAAAATATTTAATAAGTCTAGTTCTGCATATTTTTAATAATTTTTGCATAATTATTTCAAAAACTTTCTTGTGATTTCCTATTTTTCATAGGAATTTTCAATATTTAAAGATATTATAGAAAAAATTTCCAAGTCCCATCTCAAAGTGAAATTACATAAAATTCCATGACGAAAAGATAGATGGATGAACAGACAGACACTTCGCTATGTATAGATGTTCATTCTCAAGGAATCCTTTTTAACAATTAAAAAAAAAAAAAAAAAAAACCTTTTTAATAAGGACACTAAGGATCTCTCATCTTGTGAGTATGTGGATGTGATCACAAGCTACTTGAGCCAAGGCTGGGCAATTCTTCAGATCTCTTTATGTCAGTCTTTCTTGAAAATGTCAGGCCATGCAACGGGCCGGCTTTCTTCTTTCTCAGTCGTTTCTCTTTTAGAATTCAGGATTAATAGCAAGATGGTGATTTGGGTGGAAGGGGTTAATAATTCATAATGAAAATCTAAAAACTGTCTGATTTGAAAATTGCAAAATTATATTGTAAGAATTATGAATGATAATGAATTATTGATATTTTTAGAACTGATCAAGAACATATTGTTTAAGAGGGAGACTTATGTGCCGCTGAAGTATTCAAATTTAGTTATTTTCCTGTGATTTCGTACAAAAATTGCAATATGAAAACATCTAAGATCTATTTTGGGGAAAATAAATCCTATTTCTTTCTTTAAGACAATGAATAAATACAAAATATGCTATTGTAGATGAATTAATCTGACCAGTTTTTTTTTTTTGGGCATCTGAAGCCATATAGACTTGAAATGATAGATTATTAATAGACGCATAAGATCAAAAAGTCCTTTGATGACCAGTGGTCTCAATGGAAACAGGAAAAGCAAGATTAAGAGAGAGTTAAAGAATTTTAGAAGATGCTTGTTCAGTTTAGATTTGAATGATTTGAGAGTTTTAGGAAAAATAGTGGCAAGAGGCAAGGAAACAGTGGAATTATTATTATTAATCACAAATTTGTTGAGATGATGTCTCTCTTGTTTCGTTTTTTGAGGAATGATGGAAAAATTAGGTCATCTAATCAAATTCATTAATCATTCTAATACGAGCCAAATGCTATTAATAAAAAGATAGTATTGATACATTTATTCTCTATTTAATTTTGAATCTAACCATACCATAAATTATTATATCATCTCTTAAGTGACGGGACGAAAATAAATGAGAAAACACTTTAAATATTAAAATCAAATTTCAGAAAAGAAATTTTGCTTTAAATGAAACTTTCAAGTTGTATAATATGCAACAGCATAGGCGAATTTTTTTTTTATTTTGGCATCAGAGACATGGATCATTTATTATTTATTATGGTAAAGAGGATGCATTTTATCGATTTTTAAATTATCATTATAGATATCAGAATTTAAGATTTTTATTTTATTTATTTTATTAATCAAATGATATAAAATAATAAATATTTGTTACCTGGGAGATTGAGATTCAATTATTTCATTTTTGACGTTTTGATGATAAACTATAATACTAAAAACTAAAAATAAGATTTTTTCAAACATTTTTATAACCTAAAAAAAAAAAAAATAATTAAAATTAGAGACGAACGAAATAAAAAGAATCAATCTTTGAAACAAAAGATTCACTCACTGACTCATTCACTAGGTTTTAGTCAGTGTTATCAATTTTTTTTTTTTTTTGGGCATCTGAAGCCATATAGACTTGAAATGATAGATTATAAATTTATTACGATACATGAAATCCAGGTATCTTTATTTATATAAATTGGGATTTAAATAAATTTTCTTTGGACTATCTGGAATCCCAACCCCTTGACCCTTTTAAGGTTATCTCCCATGGGAGAGGGGGGGGGGGTATTCCAAATTTATTCGGAGATAAATAAATAAATAGATAAAAATATTATTGAACAAAAATTCTTTTTTGTATACAAATTGTTGAAGAAAATTTGTTCATTTGTTTTGGATCATTAAACCCATCATTGTCGTTTGGCATATTATATTATATTATATATTTGTTTTTTATATCTCTATTTAGTATTTTCTAAAGGGTTTATGGGTATACAATAAATGCCGAGTTAAAAATTCTTCATGGAAATTGTTATTGTAAGAAAAAAGTCTGTTAGAGAGAAAACAAGCAAGTTGGCAACACTGTCATTTGAAAATATTTTTGTTTAAGTTAAAATGAAGAAAAATATTTGTAAGTGCTAAGTGAATGGTTGTTGTTTGGTTGTTGCAGCGGAACCACCTGTTGAAAGAGACCCTTGTAACCCCTCTCCATGCGGCTCGTACACACAATGTCGATCTGTGAACGGCAATGCTGTCTGCGAATGTCTGCCTGGCTTTACTGGGACCCCAACAGCCTCTGGCTGTCGTCCTGAATGCGTCATTAGTTCAGACTGTCCTCGAGTCAAAGCCTGTGTCAATAACAAATGTCAAGATCCCTGTCCTGGAGTCTGTGGTTTTGGTGCTCGATGTCAAGTGATCAACCATAGCCCTGTATGTTCATGTCCACCTGACTTCCAAGGAGATCCGTTCGTCGGCTGCTTCCAACGACCCCCCGACACCAAAGACCCTTGCAATCCATCACCATGCAATCAAAATGGTCAATGTCGTGTGGTCAATGGTGTGCCCATCTGTACCTATCCAGAGTGTGTCATCAATCAGGATTGTCCCCGAGATAAGGCCTGTTTTGCCCATCGATGTCGAGACCCGTGCGTCGACGCCTGCGGTCTTAATGCCATCTGTCAAGTCGTCAACCATCAAGCGATCTGCTCTTGTCCTCGTGGATATTACGGACAGCCACAACTGGAATGTAAAGTGCAACCTGTCGTCCAAGGTAATATATTAATTTTGTTTTTATCACACACACACACACACACACAACCATTTGATGACAACATACTTTCTTTTACAGAACCAAAACCGGAATGTGTGGACAGTTCGGAATGCACTAACGATAAGGCGTGCATCAATCAAGCGTGCAGAGATCCTTGTCTCGAAAACAACGGAATTTGTGGATTAAATGCTGAATGCCGAGTCCAACTCCATAGACCTTTATGTACTTGTAGCGACGGATTTACAGGAAATGCTCAGAGCCAATGCTTTGAAAGTACGTGTATATTTGTCCTTTTAATTGAATTAATCCTAGAAGAGTGGGGGGGGGAGGTAAAAGTCCGCTCCCCTCCTCCCCGCTTTTATTTAAGAATCGTGCCAAATGAATTGTGGTAAGCCCCTATAAGGAAAAATTAATAAACAAAATCCATTTCCATGAATATCCTTTATAATGAAACTAACAATTATACAAAAAAAAAAAGAAAAAGTCTAGAAAAACTGCGAAAAGTGTGTTTATAGTTTCTTTTTTCATATTTATTAAGTGCATCGGCCATTTTCATCGACATTTTCAGCCCATTTGCAAGTTTTGTTAGAATGGAGAGATAATCTACAAGGAGGAGCAGACATATAAAATATATATACTGATATTATTTTTTTTTGTTTTGTAGTTGGATGCCGATCTGATTCCGATTGTCCACCGACCCAGGCTTGCGTCAATCGTCAATGTGAAGATCCTTGTTCGTTCACCCAATGCGGAGTGAATGCCATCTGTCGTGTAGATAGTTTCCATCGTGCTCGTTGTACATGTCCTGAACGTTTCCGTGGAGATCCGCATGTTCGATGTGATCGTCCTGAATGCACAGCTGATCAAGATTGTCCATTCCATTTGGCTTGTTTGAATGAGAAATGCGAAGATCCATGCAAGTGTGGCTCACATGCCATTTGCACGGTCACCAACCATCGACCTTCTTGCGCCTGTCCTCCTGGCTATTCTGGCGATCCTCTCTCACTGTGCTCTTTGGGTAATTTTTTATTTAAAAAAAAAAAACAACAAAAATCTTAAAAATCTTACAATTGGATTACAATTAAGGCTAAAAGTTGACATATAACATCTTGCCATTTGTTTAGATCAATAGGACAAAATGTTTGTTTTTATCTTTTAACTCAATCGTTAAATCAGGCTCGATTTAAGCCAGACAGTATATCTAGGGACACAAAACAATTTAAAACTTTCTATTTAATTTCCTATCTAAACATAAAACAAATAGGTAGACAAGTTAAATTTTAAGTTTTGTTTAGTTGTGAGTTAATTTGTAATGAATAAATGAATTGAATTGTTTAGTGCCAGTTACGGTGCAACCCCAATGCACCATGGACGCTGACTGTGCAAGTAAACTCGCCTGCTTTAGTGGACATTGTAAGAACCCCTGTCTGGAGACGAAACCGTGTGGCGCAAACGCCGATTGTACCGTCGTGGATACTCTGCCCCTTCGAACCATGTCTTGCAATTGCAGGCCTGGATTTGTCGGGGATGCCGATGTTGAATGTCGTCCAGGTAAAGAGAACCTGCCTTACCTCTATTTTTTTTTTTTTTTTTTTTTTGCTTTTCAGTATCCTACATTTAATAATTTCCTCTTAACATGCTATAATAACATTCTAATTATTTTTTCTGTTTACAGGTGATTACTAAATTGCGACTACTCTCTCTACCCTTTAGCCTTTTTCCTTTTATTAATATTAAATTCAAAAACGCCTGCTAATAAATAACAGCAACACACACTATTTTTTTAATGTTATTAATAGATAAAACAATATCAATGCAATTTTCTTTTCACTCGAAAATTTTGGCATTTCATTTGTATATATCCAATCAAATATTGATATATAGAATTTTACATGTTTTGTTTTTATAAATGTTTTGTATAAAGTCTTCTCTTCATATCTTCTTATCTTGTTTATAAAAATCAAAACATTTAATTTATTCGATATATTGATCTAAGTAATGCCAAAATTTAATTATAAAATTTGATATTTTAATGGCAAAAACAAATTTTGATATTGTTTAATTCATTTCTATTATATATAATTTCTATGTTTTTATCAAATTTTTGTTGTGATCTTTTAGCGCCCGTTGAACAACCAGGATGCAAATCGAACGACGATTGTCCACTAGCTGAGACCTGTCTCAATCGCCAATGTGTGAACCCATGCTCTGTTTCGGATCCTTGTGCTCGCAATGCTGAATGTCGAGCTGCCAACCACCGTGCCACGTGTACTTGTCCTGTGGGACACACCGGCGATCCTTTCATCAATTGCTACCAAGGTATCTTTTCCTATTAGCCATCAATGGCAGATTTAAGTGGGGATTGTAAAATATTATTCTTTTTTTGATTTGCATAATAATAACAATATAGGGCTTCTATCTCGGGGCCCCCAAACACCAATATCTATATCATCCTATTAAATTCAGATCTATATCTTATTTAATTGCACTCACACCTTTCCTATTATTATAACTTATTTAAAAAAGGCTGAGTGCCTCATTTTTCAATTTATGAGTATAACTGAAACAACCTAAAATCAAAAAAGTTATTTCATGATTTTTTCGGAACCAATTATTAAAAAAAACTTAGGAATTTTGAGGAGAAAAAAATCCACCACCATTTATTTGCAAATACAATCGTATCTATTCGGGTGGTATAAGACCGCCCATCATCAGGATCCATAGGTACATAAAAAGCGCTGGTTTTTTCAACATCACCCAGCATAAAAAAATCATCAGCCTCAGTAGACATATCTTATCATCAATCAGCTACAGAATAGAAATGAAAGATCAGCACAAGTCTCCCTGGGTTAATAACATAAACACCTTTTAAGAGCAAGGACTTGCTCGCCTATGCATAAGGTCGTAACTCATCTTTAAAAGGGGCGGCCTGAATCGGAAGAAGGTTAATCATCAGGAATGAGCAGAGTTCTCTTTATTATGGTCGCCTTTCATTTCAAATGATATTTTCTATTCAATTCTCCTTTTTCTTTATCAGATTATACTCTTTGTAAAGATATGTATATTATTTGAATAATTCCGGAAAGCAAAGAAAAATATTTTATTTTTATGAAATTGCAATATAAATAATAAAATACTTTTATAAGAGTAATGGATAATGTGTGTTTGCAGAACCAACGGAAGTACCTGAATGTACAGTGGACAGCCAGTGTCCAGGTGACCGTGCTTGCATCGGTAACCGCTGCCAGGATCCATGTCTTGCAGCTAATCCATGTGGCCATGGAGCTCAATGCAAAACATCTCAGCACAGACCTGTCTGCAACTGTCCCGATGGCTGGGGCGGAAATCCACAGGTCCAATGTTACAAACGTCAGTATCTCTAAAAAAAATAATTTTTTTTTTTTTTTTTTATTTTAAATAATTGTTTTTGCTTTCGTTTTGTAGCCGAATGCTTGAGTGATGCTGACTGTGTCTACGACAAAGCCTGCGTGAATGGCCAATGCCTGGACCCATGCAGACATAGCGGTGGCGTGCATTGTGGACGTGGCGCCCAATGTCATGCACTCGCACATCGAGCGCAATGTGTCTGCCCAGCTGGCACTCAGGGCAACCCCCTCTTGGCTTGTATTGCTGTCCAATGTCAGTACAATGAAGATTGTGCTGATCACGAGGCTTGTGATCGATTGAATCGTGTTTGTCGTCCCGTCTGCGAGGAAGACACTTGCGCCGATACCGCTGTTTGTATTGGAAGAGACCATCAACCGAAATGCATCTGCCCGCCCGGCCAGTTCGGAAATCCTTACCTCGAATGCACAGGTTTACTCTTTTTCCATTTCTCCATTATTCTCCATCAATATTGAATAGTTAATTGAATAAAATTTCAAATTCCAGTCTCAAGAGTTCCACCAACTGTCGATGAATGCAAAGTGGACGCTGAATGTCCCTCGTTATTGGCTTGCATTGGTGGCCAATGTTTGGACCCATGCTCTCTAGCCAATCCTTGTACAGCCGACCAAGAATGTCGCGTTCTTGATACTCTCCCTCTACGAACTGTCATCTGCCAATGTCCATCTGATACCATTGCTGACCATCTGGGACTTTGCAAGCCTATAAGTAAGATATTCTTATCTCTTTCTTAAAGCTTCTTTTTTCATTAATTGCACTTGTAAACTTGCAGTCCAACATGAACCGATGTGCCGAACCGACAGCGATTGTAGTGATAGCGATAAGTGCGTACGCGGATCGTGTATCGAGGCGTGTCGTGTTGACACTTGCGGTGTTAACGCCATCTGCAACTCGCATGGTCATCGAGCCATTTGCTCTTGTGCGCCCGGCTACGTCGGAAACCCTCACATTGAGTGCACGCGAAGTAAATTCTCATCCACTTTTATTATTTGTTTTAATAAAAAAGGGTGCGAATAACGTTTTCTCTCTTTCCAGCTCCTATAATCTCTGTATTGCCCCCCGCTCCGGAATGCACTCACGATTCAGAGTGTTCGTTACAAAGACGTTGCATCAACCAGGTGTGCGTAAATCCATGTCTGGCTGGTGACCCCTGTGGTCGAGGTGCCTTCTGTCGTGTTCTCGATCATAGTCCTGTGTGTTCTTGTCCCGTGGGTTATGACGGCGATCCTTTTGTCGAGTGCCGACCTCGTAAGTGCCCTCTCTTCTCTCTTCTCTTTATTTGCTTTTAAAAAAAAATCCTTTCTGACTTAATCTCATCTCTCCTTTTCAGCAATCGAAGCAACTGTGGGCTGCAAATCCAATTCCGAGTGCTCACTTCAAGAGTCTTGTGTCAATCGAGTTTGCGTCAATCCTTGCAATTGCGGTCCAAATGCGGAATGCCGAGTCAACAACCACTATCCTATTTGTTACTGCCCTCAAGGCTATTCAGGAAATCCACTTTCCGGCTGTTTTAAACGTATGTCAAATTTTTTTTCACTTTTATTCCAGAATAAAAACTGAATATTTTTTGTAACTTTTGCAGTTGGCTGCCAATCCGATCTCGAGTGCTCGTCAGATAAACAATGCTACAACGGCCAATGTCTAGATCCATGCTTAGTGAATTCTCCTTGCGCTCCGAATGCTGAATGTTATGGCGAAGCTCACAGAGCCGCATGTCGTTGTCCAAGAGGCTATAGTGGAAATCCTCTTGTCCGTTGTGAACGAGTCGAATGCCGAATTGATGGAGATTGTCCAATCGACCGTGCTTGCATTGAACGTCGTTGCGTCAATCCTTGTGCTGAACTGGCTAATCCGCCATGCGCCTCTAATGCTATCTGCTATCCTCAGAATCACGTGGCCGCCTGTCGCTGCCCCGAAAACATGCCCTACGGCAACCCATTGGCCTATTGTGAACGCCCACCTAAACAAGATGAACCCGAATGCCACATCGATGTCGATTGCCCTACAGGACTTGCTTGCATTCGCAGCAAGTGCCTCGATCCTTGCATTGAATTGCGCCCCTGCACACCCTCTGCGCGCTGCTCTGTTTTAGATACTGTGCCCATTCGATCTATGACTTGCACTTGCCCTGATGGCTGGGTGCCCGATAACGAAGGTCATTGCACGCCAGGTAAAGGAAACTTTATTGTATTATTTTTTAATTTATTCTCACTAGAAAGAGTTAATTCTACCTTCCCTTTTTAATTCTCTAGTGTTACTGCCAACGCCTCCCGGTTGCTCCAAAGATGAAGATTGTCCGAACACAGAAGCTTGCATCACCCGAATGTGCAGGAATCCATGTGACTGTGGCACGAATGCCAAATGTTTGGTACAAAATCACCGACCAATCTGCTCTTGCCTTGAAGGCTATGAAGGAAATCCTGACATCGCTTGTCACACAGGTAAAATTTATATTTTCTTTTTTTTGATTAAATTTAATTTAAATTTTGTTAATTTTTTTTCGTAGTTGGTTGCCGAAGTGACTCTGAATGTGACTCTGGAAAAGCGTGCATCAATGGCAATTGCGTCAATCCTTGCCTGGTAGAGGATCCCTGTGGAATAAATGCAGAATGCTATGCATTTGGAAATCGAGCAGAATGCCGATGTCTCAGCGGCTATCGTGGAAACCCACGTGACCGATGCTACGTCGTCGGTTGTCGCTCTAATAACGACTGTCCAAGTGATCGCGCCTGTATCAATGCTCAATGCGTTGATCCGTGCGTCTACGACCCTAATTGCGCCCCAAGAGCCTTGTGCAGCGTCCATAATCACCTTGCCACTTGCCGATGTCCTCCTGGATTAATCGGCAACCCGTATGTGGCCTGTCGACCTGAACCCCGACCTGAATGCACCAGTGATCCGGAATGTCCATCGAAACTCGCCTGCTTGACCGGAAAATGTCAGGATCCTTGCAGTGTTTTGGAACCGTGTCGCCGTCCGGCTGAATGTGTTGTAGTTGGCTCGATTCCAGTCCGCACCATGATCTGCGTCTGTCCGAGTGGATACATCAGCAGTGGCAGTGGAACTTGCAGAGCCACGCCGCCCATCACTCAGATTGGAGAATGCACAGAGGATAAGGAATGCCCCATCAATCGCGCTTGTGTTCGTGGCATTTGCAAAGATCCTTGCCATTGCGGCACCAACGCCGAATGCAGAGTCAAAGACCATAAACCTATTTGTACTTGTCGTCAAGGGTATGATGGCAATCCTGAAATCGAGTGCACTCAAGGTTTGTTTTTGTCTTTTGTTTACCTTCCTTAATTTAAAACTTGATCGACTGATTGATTGATTGATTGATTTCCTTTTTTATTAGTTGGCTGCCGAAGTGATGACGATTGTTCCGGACAACATCGGTGCTCGAATCGAAATTGCGTGCCCGTTTGCAACCCCGACGGAACCACTTGCGGCGATAAGACCACTTGCTATGGCGCTAACCACCGAGCTGTTTGCGAGTGCTTGCCTGGATATACAGGAGATGCCAGAGGCACCGGATGCGTCGTTTTGGGTTGTCGCTCCGAACATGAATGCCCTAACGACAAGGCGTGTGTCAACCACGAATGTGTCAATCCATGCGACCTCTCGAACCCATGTCTCGAACCTGCCCAGTGTCGTGCCTACAATCATCGTGCTGAATGTACTTGTCCACCTGACTACATTCTCGATCCCGAAACGGGCACTTCGTGCACTAAAGGTAACGAAATAAATAAAAGGAATAAGCAATTCGAGATATTTACATTTTTGCACCTTTGCAGAGGAGACGGGCTGCAAAGGGGACTGGGAGTGTCCATCGCGTACCGCCTGCATTGACGGCTCCTGCGTCGAGCCCTGCAATACCACTGACCCTTGCGGCGTCAATGCCAAGTGCCAAGTGCTTGATACTGAACCTGTTCGTACCATGATTTGCGAATGTCTGCCTGGCTACCAAGGCAACGCGGCTGTTCAATGTGACAAAGGTATAAAACATCTCCTTGCTCAGAATTTTTAATTTCCTAATCAATTTCTCTCCATTCAGTGCCTATGTGCCCCATCGAGAAAGGATATATTCGAGATCATTTCGGTAATTGTGTGTGTCCTCCTGGAACTGGAACCAACGAGAACGACGAGTGCATCCCGTGTCCTCCTGAACGAGGTTTCAAGGTCGATGAACGTGGCCGTTGTGTCTGCGCCATCGAACGTGGCATGTACATCGACGAGAGAGGCAACTGCGTCTGTCCAACTGACCAAGGCTATCGTCTTGACTACAAAGGCAACTGCTTGAAGAGTAAGTGACTATTTCGCCCATCTCCGATAACAAAATGATCTCTAACTTTTGTTTTGCTCTCTCAAATCAGTCGACGTGAAGATACCGCAATGTGAAGTCGACGAGGAATGCCCGACTCATCGTTATTGTAACACCATCACGAAAACGTGCGAAGATCCTTGCGCTATTAAGCAATGCGGGGAGAACGCGAGGTGTAATGCCACCAACCACCAGGCGGTCTGCAAGTGCATCAACGGATACAGCGGAAACCCCAACGTCCATTGCAGTAATTATTCATTCCAAATTAGGAATTTCTCTCAAAAACAAAGCCCGTTCACGTTCTAATTCACCTGTTTCAGCCGGAATTAACGTCCTTCGAACCGATTTCCCGCGACCAGGTCTTATGGTCAGTTGCTTATCCGATGGCGTTCAAGTAGACATCGACATCACCGAGCAGGGCTTCAATGGCGTTCTCTACGTGAAAGGACATAGCAAAGACGAGGCTTGTCGCCGTGTCGTCACCCTCTCTTCGGATACACTGAGCAAAACGGAAGTCTTTAAAGTGAAATTTGGCAATTGTGGACTCATCCACGTTAACGTAAGTCTTTTCATTTCTTTCTTTTGATCCTCTATTCTCTCATTCTTCATGTTTATTTTATTTTTTATATTTTCAGGGCCAAGCCAGTTTCGTGCTCGTTATCCAAAAACATCCTAAACTTGTCACTTACAAAGCTCAAGCTTATCATATCACATGTAAATATCAGACCGGGGAACAGAATGTCACTTTGGGCTTCAACGTCTCGATGTTGACGACGGCTGGCACCATCGCCAACACCGGACCACCGCCCACGTGTCTCATGCGAATTGTCACTCAAACTGGACAAGAAATCAACTCGGCTGAGATCGGAGATAGTTTGCAATTGCAAGTCGAAGTCCAACCTGCAAGTATGTGTCATGATCGATGAAAAAAAAAATTAATTAAATAATTGAAAAGTCGAGAGACTCCAAGCAGAGAGCTGTGAACGTCGTCGGCCTTCTCCTGGATGGGAAATCCACAACTGAATTTGTGTTTATTAATAAAGAGAGATGCTCTCTCTCTCTCTCTCTCTTTTATAAATTTTCACTTTCAAATTCATTTTACCGAAAGAATGAATGATAAGATTTTTATCTTTGTTATCAATATAGAAGAAAAATTTTAATCATCCACGAAAATCTGCCCTTGTTCAACTTTTTTTATATAGATGGAGGTCTCGCGTCTTGAAAATTTTATACATTTTTCTTCTTTGATTCGATAAAAATTATAATTTTTTATGGTACAAAGGAATCGTTAAGGTATCACTTGGGCCGGATTGGTTCTCACTTAACTCTGATGATAATCTCTATTAAAACAATCCCTAATCAATTAGATTCTGACCAAGCCCCCGTGACCTAAATTAAATTATGCTTTCCATCCCCCAAAAAGGGGGGGCTCTCTCTTCCCCTAATCTGAATGATTTATAACCTCCTCTAAAATTATTTACACACCAAAAAAAATTTCTTGAATATTCATCCTGGAGATATTCAGTTTTTCACCAAAATGAGATCCCCTTAAAAATTGGGGTTCCATACCCCAAATCTGAAATAATCACAATCTGAACCACCCCCGGGAAAATTCTCTATATTTATTGGAAAAAAATCCACCCAGTAATTTCGAAGACTGCGTTACAAACAAACAGACAGACTTTGTCTTTTACCATATATAATAGTATATATAAAGATGTTTCGAAGGAATATTTTGTTCCCCTATTCTGAAGATGTGAGGTGGGGATAACAAGTGTTATTTTTTGTTGAAAGGCATTTACGGCGGATTCGCTCGCACTTGTATTGCGAAAACGATGGAGGACAACGTGGAGAACGAGTACATCGTGACCGACGAGAATGGCTGCGCCACTGACCCCACCATCTTTGGCGAATGGGAGTATAACGCCGACACGCAATCGTTACTCGCAAGTTTCAATGCCTTCAAGTTCCCCAACAGCGACAACATCCGATTCCAATGTAACATCCGAGTTTGCTTTGGGAAATGTCAACCGGTATGTCGTCTTCCATCTCCCCCCCCCCCCCAAACTTCTCCCTCCTTTTCTTTCTTCAAATTTGAATTTTATTTTATTTCAGGTGAATTGCCGAGGCTATAATGCATTCGGACGTAAAAAACGAGATATCGAAGATGAGAGAAATAATACAGATGTAGCCGTAGCAGCGGAATCTGTCTATGAAGGCCAAATGAGAGAAGAGATCGTCATTCAATCGAACGCAATTCTCACCTTTGAAAGACGAGAGGAGAGATTTGTTGATCCAACTGAAGGTGAATTTTCTTCTTTGTCAATCTCCCTTTGCTTCCTTCCTTTTGTTTTTTTAAAATATCGAGAGAGTCTCGGATGACCAAATTTTGAAGGGGAGGGGGTTAAAATTTTCCATCGATTCAAAAGAAGAGTTTTCTCAAAACTTTATTTTTATATAAAGGGAGAGGGGACACGACCATCTCTCCCCTCCCCCCCCCTCTCTCTCCGAAATAGTCAATTATACACCACTTATGGTTTTTTTTATGCGACAATGATCTGTCCCCCTCCCCCATTTCCTAATCTGATTATTATTGCTTGATGATAGCTCAAATTGTGATAGACCGGAAAATGATCAACGGCAATTGATATGTTTCAGCACCGGACGTGCAACGAGTCGAGGATATCTGCGTCTCCATGATCGGTTTCATCATCGCGCTGGTGATAACCGCCCTTCTGGCTTTGGTTGCCGTTGCTGTCGCCGTCTCCTGCTGGCTGATGGCGTATCGACGAAAGCCCAAGACCTCCGGTCCACTGCCACACCCTCCAGAGTTCCCTAACCCGTTGTTCACTACACCTGAACCAGTGGCGGAACCATCGCCCGACTACGGCCACTGAACTCTTCAGAGGCGAGAGACTTTTCGTTAATTCTAGCTTTAGTTAAAAAAAGAGGCATGCGAATTTATGGTGGAAAATCGCATCTCCTTTTTTTTTTTGTTTAATATCAGATCAAAAAAAAAAAAGCGTAATATTTTTTTTTAAATTTTATTGACGTGAATTACGAATTTTACGTCATCGACGAAAGAAAAAAAAAATTTTTTTTTTGAAAATATATCCAAGTTCTCTTTTTTTTTTAAATCGGATTCTATTTAATTTACTCTTTTGAAAAAAGAGACGAGAGATCTTGGATAGATTTTCCCGTTTTGCGTTCATCTCCTCCGATGGCTTCCATTTTTTTTTTAATCTCTTCCTAAAAAGGGGAACTGTTTTTCAAAAATC
>JAAAKE020097422.1:0-17620 GCA_010014785.2 Anisolabis maritima
TGTGTTTTAAGAACTAATTAAAGATCTATATAAAATCCAATAATGGTAATAAATTTCAAAAAGCTTGATGTTGTTTAAGATCTCCTAACCTTGTCTTAATACCAAACGAAAATTAGCATTTGTCCAATTTATTTTTTTAACGATTATATATTATTATCTTTATAATATATTTTCGTTTTTTTTATCAAAAGTCATAGGCCTTAATAATTAATATTCACTATCAGCGGTATCACAAACGTTGAGAAATATTGATATAAGGTGTTTATTTTATTTTTTTCTCAAAGAAAAAGGGTGTGTCTTATTCTTAAGACTTTACGATATGAATTAATTAAAATTTTTATGATCAATAACTTCTCTTAAATAATTTATTAAGTATAAATAAAAAAAAGATTTCTTTCAAATTTGATATCTTACTTTAAACTCATCTGATCTCCCCCCGTCGGCTAAAATTTTTTTCTGGGTCTATCCCAAACTTCTCCTTTGAGGAAACCCTCCACCAATCATGCAATTTTAGCGGTGATCTACAAATGAATCAGATTTACTTTTCCCATATTAAATTTTTTTCAAACTTTAATGAAACTGTTTAAGCTTTCTATGGGAGATCTAGAAGATCCACAAGCATATTCTGAGACCTAATAAGATGAGGAAAAAAATTTTATTAGTTGGGACATTGGCATGTTAGGAAATGAAATGGCGGATATA
This sequence comes from Anisolabis maritima, assembly GCA_010014785.2. Lineage (NCBI taxonomy): Eukaryota > Metazoa > Arthropoda > Insecta > Dermaptera > Anisolabididae > Anisolabis > Anisolabis maritima. The sequence continues at coordinate 703 of JAAAKE020097422.1, forward strand.
GATTCGAAAAAAGTAAGAAATGGATCTGAGATAAACATTTTATTAAAATCTATTCATTCTTGTTGTCGAAACAAGGAGATTGATGGACGAGCGGTCATCTTCCTCTAAATTAAAAGGTTCGCATTTACCGCCCCAAGTTCAACGCCCTCCTTGGTTTTGCAAAATTGAAGATCGAAGAAGCTTTTTCACAATAATAATTGGGATGAGGTTAAATCAGGGACTCTTTGCAGCCCATCATAAAAAAAAGGCTTAACCTACTCGAAGATATTTGTGACTGCGATGGGGCATCAAAGTCAGATCTAAATCACATCTTGTGGACTTATCAAAAGAGAGAGGAGTGATTTCGAGCAACATCTTCAAAAGGAATGGAAAGTGCGCCCTCTTGCTTTGCTGCCCTTAGTGGCAACCCACAAAGAATTTTATTACAGACTATTATATTTGTTTCTGACAAGCAACAACATACATATATAGTTCTGAAACCATAAACATGGAGTAATGAGGTGCTGCCTAATATGACAGTAGGTTTGTCAGTGGCCTTAATTAAGAAAGAAGAAGAAGAAGCTTTCTAAAAAAAAAGTAAATACTTCCACATCACATTGCAATTGGGTGGTATAATTTGTTCGTTTCGGTATTATATAACCCTCAGGTACTTTATAAAAATTTTGGCAATAAATTTGATTTATTGTTGAATAACTAATTAAAGACCCTCGTTATACCTTCGTTAAGTTTATGACGCGTGACAAATAATTACGATAATTAAAAAAATGATGAGCCCTTTCGTATGTCTGTCATGTCTGATTAAAAGACAAAATGACGTTCCTCCCTGACTATCTCTCTTTTTGACGTTTACTACTGGACTGTTTTTTATGCATATTATTTACAAAGAACTTCATTTATTTAAACATTTAAGGAAATTTACCGAAGAATCAAGAAAAATTACAATGAAATCTCATAAACGCGAGATCGAGAAAGAGAATATGCCGGTCCGGTGCACAGCCTGAGGCTTGAGGAAATGTTTTAGCCTTGATGATTTTATTCTTTAACAAAAACCAAAAACGAGAAACTTTTTTTGATTTTGAAATTTCTTATTCTGTGTATAAAGAAGTTTTTTTTTTTGTTTTTTCGGCATAAACGATGCGCATATTTCGATATTTCGATATAAATTATCCACACATATTTATTTACACCAAATGGTTTAAATAAATTTTTGCCGGACTTCCTTTGAAGGTTTGTCAATACCTTTAACCTCTCAGCCACTGGATAAAAAAAATTCACATTCAGGTGAATATAATAGCGACCACTAACGAAAATCCTCTAAAAGATAAAAATCTAAAAATTTAATAAAACTTGATTTCATTCTTTTTTAATTGGTAAATTATTAACGAATTTCAGCATCCAGCAACCAAAGGGCAAAAAAATGAACTAACCTCCTTTTTTCTTCTCCTCCTCTTCACTTTTTTTTCCCCTTGATTGAACCAGCAGCCACCAAAAAATTCATATTTTATGGAAATAATAAAACTTATTAAAAATCTATTTCGTAGATAATTGATTGAATTAAACTCCTTTTAAAGTTTTAAATAGACTAATAAATAATTTCCTCTCCATTCGAATTTTTTTTAATCTATCAAAAAAAAAAAATCAAAAGATTAAAACATTTAATTTCTCCTTTTCGATTAAGAAAGGATAATTATAATCATACCGTAAGGGAATATTAATATAAATTTAATTTATATATCTATATCAGTAAATAGAAATTTCTTTTTTTTTCGATGCACGCATTTTTTTCAATTTATAATTTTATCGTTCATTTATTTATCTAATTTAATTGAACATGTTAATTTGTTTGTTTCTCTTGTGTTTTGTGTTGTCATTAAAATTATCGTGTTTAATTAAAAGGAAATCGCATCTCCATTCATTCATGAAACAATCCAATGGCCTGTGTATTGCAAAAGGGCGTTGGAGGTTGGGGGATGTGAATAGGAGATGATTGGAAATAATCCCTTGTTTCCTTTTCAATACAAATGAAGAAATAAATATTTTTTTTTAAGAAATTCAAGGTATTGAGTGGAAACAAAATCTGGGTAATGAAATTCTGAACAAGGTAAGAAAGAACTCCTCTTCATAAAAATAAACTTATCTCAAAACTTTTAATAAAAATAAATTTGAAAATTTATTTTATATTCTTTGGCCTTTACTTTGCAAAAAACTTCTTATCAATATCAACCTTTAAGGCACTTCAGTAGATCATCATTCATCCGTGTTTCGGGGTCTTGGCTTTCCCTCCTAAACTTAATCCATCACTCTTTGTTATTGACACCTCTAGAATTTTATACTTATGTGTTATAGCTTTTTATTTCCATTTTTTTTAATCAAATTTTTGGTCAGACATTATTTTAATTTGGAAAATTAATATATATAAAAGGCCATCTTTGGGTTAGATATATTTTCATCAAAATCGTTTGAGAAGTTTTTGGGAAAATCTCAAATAATACGGGACTTTAGACAAAGCTCCCGCATATCTAGTGAATAGAGAAGATAAATTTGGGACACGGAGAGAGAGAATTTTTCGAGATTGGTCACGGAATCTTAAAATGTGTATTTCCTTCGAAATCTCAACAATTTTGTTGCGGTCGCAATGCTTTTCCTTGTATAATTCATATTTATGATATCTTAGATAAAGAAAATTATTTGGGGTCGTTTTCCAAAGCTTAGTTTACTCACTTTAGTCAAATGCATATTTAGGACGGATGGCAATTTTCCTAAATTTAATGAACTATCACGTGACATAAAAGATAAAGAATTTGAACTGCACTTGCATTTCATATGACGTAGGTGTGACGTCAAGAGAGAGGAATGGTGAATATTGTACTTGGTGAGATTGTTGATAAACGGGTTCAGTAATAGAGAAATTTAAAAAATAAATAAAAATTCGAAAAATTATATAGAACAATTCTTTCATTAGTCAAATCACTTTTTCTTTCATATTCACTCCGATTATATCTAATAAAAAAATTCAAGGTAATAATTTGAAAAGACTATAATTTCTACAATTTGAACAAATGAAATTCTCAATAACAATTTGTCAAAATGAAAAATCAATTTCACCTTTTTTCCACCTCTCTAACATTTCATTTATTTGGAGAGAAAGAGTAGAAAAGGGGAGAGGACGTTAGGTGATAAATAACAACCAAATTTTTTTTTTTTTTTCTCTAGGTGTATATCGCCAGAGATTAATATCCATATAATTAACTTAAATTGCTCTATTTATTAATAAAAAAAAGACAAAAATAAATTTCAAACAAAGCAGTTTTAAAAAATGTTATTTTTAAATTATTCATTAAATAAAAAAAAATATCTCGTTGAAGTATGTCCTCCGCTTAATATTATTAATGTATTCAATTAAGCACCCAGAAAAGGTCCTCTTAGCGATGTTATATTCTTTGACCGTGGTTTTAATATTAATTTTTCTATGAGAATTTTAAATTAAGTCCTACGTCCTCAGGTTCAACTCTTAGCATCTATATATCGGATTAAAAATAAAATTTTTTTTGGAATATTTAAATTGTATTTATAAATATTCAATGGTATTTATATCTTTATTTTATAAAGAAAAATTTCATGAGTGAAATGTCTCATTCAAAATGGCATTTCTACAAATTCAATTTTAGACCCGTGCATTCGAGACCTGGGATCGGAAAACTCAGCCTAGTAAAAGCCCAAATAACTGGAACGTGTCAACCCATCGTGAGTTATTTTAAGTGTGTCAAAATATTGAAAATTTCTCTCTTAGAAGAAGAATTTGATCAATATTAAGCCTTCGCTAACAATTTCAAGTAGGCGGATGACTAATGGCTGTTTTTTGTAATTAATTAAACAAACAAGAAAGAAAAAGAACATCCCTTTGACTTTTTGATAATAATCAAAAGTTCAATTTCTTTTTGTCGAAATATTACTTTGACAATAAATTTTTACTTTCTCTTATAAATGAAATATATTGTGAAGAATTATTACGATCGCAAAAAAAAACCGATGTCGAGATTTCAACGAAAATACACATTTTGAAATCCTCCCATTCTAAAAAAAAAATGGGCCTCGCAAAATGTTAGTGTGTTTGTGTCTGTGAACAAGATTTCTCAAAAACGAAAAAACGTACGTATTTATATTTAGTTAGGTACTCTTATTGCATGCGCCTCGAAGTATTTGAATAAAATCAGCCAAGTATTTTTTTCGATATTCTCAAAATTTTCTCTATAGATTTTGATTAAACTTCATACATCATTTATTTATCAGATTATCTTTGCAATTAACCCATGTCTCGCCTAAATTGTTTGGGGTCCACTGTACCCTTGGACGTTTTTAGGTTCTTTGTGAATTTCTCTTAAAGCCATTAAATTGGCTGTACACGTAATAAATTAGAAGTTCTTCTAAACGATGGCGATGGCTTGTCCGGGACAAAAAATCTGGTGTGACATCACATCACTCGGCTTTCCTTAACTTAGATAATAGAAACTTGTGTGATGTGCGTTTAGTCACACCATAATTTTTATTTAGATTTATTTCTATGATCAAACTCGATTTCGTCAAATGAAAACGCTAAACAAAATTTTTCTCAACCCTCCCACGCACTGATTTTTTTTCTCATAATAAACGCATGCATGTTTGATTTAAAAAAAAAAAAAAAACGAGAGTGATAAAAGAGATGCTTGTTTCATTCATCCAGCGTCATTAGTCTGTTGCTTTTGTGTCCAATATATTTTTAAATTTAATTATAACAATTCTCTAATATCCTAATTAATTTAAAATTCATTATATTTTTGATATTAATTTTCTTTTTTAATTGCTCCCTGATGGTTAAAATGTTGACCCATTAGTCTAATTCAAATATTACTCTCTGTCCATTTACCTAATATTCATTAAAATTTAATTTGCTTAAAGAGTTATCAAACAAGTAATAATATGTTCACCATCAAAGAGAATGTGTCTATGTGTGTGTTCTTTTCATACTAAATCGATTAAACGTCCACAAGATAGAAAACTTTTACCTCCTCGCGTTCTACCTTTCTCTGAAATTTTGCTCTCTATTGTATTTCATTTCAGTTTGTTGTTTTTATTAATTTTCTATTTAAAGTTCCATTCTGGATTCAATGGGCTTTGAATTCAAAGATTATTTTTCGATGGGAAATTAAAGAAAAAAGAATTAACTTCCTAAAAGTTGGATTATAGAAAAGTTTTCTCTTTTTACGCATTTTTTATATTTATTTTCTCCTCTAATAGAGATATAAAAAAGGGAAAGATTTTGTGAATTTTAGAAAAATATTTAATAATATTGATGTGCAGATAAAGAGCTCTGGTTCATTTCTCTTATTTGATAAAGAAATTTACCTTCTTATACTACCACTCAGATAGTCAGTAAGTGAATGTTAGTAGCTTAGGGCATTGGGGTGCACGAAAATATTGCTAGGGCGCGTGACATTATTTATATTACTAATTTAATATTACCAAAGCATTATTTGGATTTAAAAGTAGTATTTGATTAAATATATATATAAAATCAATTAATTTAAAATGGCTTTAAATTAAAAGAACAATTCTGAAGCCTTAATATTGGCGCATATGGTGGGAACAGCAAAGCAATTTACATTTGTAATCATCTATTTCAATTTTCGTTTTTTTTTTTTTTTAATATTATAATTTATTAAAACATTTTCTAATTATGTTTATTTTTTTTATAAATATAACAAAAATAAAATATATTCCAAACTTGTTTATTTATTTATACTATTTGTTTCTGATGGTTTTGAACATTATTTTTTGTGCCTTGTCCTTTTTTTTAAAATGATCGGTAATTGCTTTTAGGGAGGGATGGAAGCCTATCTTTACAAAAATATTAATAATAAAATTCTCACCAAAATAAACCCCTTGTAAATAATAAAGGAAAAAAGTAGAGTTTTCACCAATCGATTTGTTATGTTTGGTGAGATGTCCACAATTTTTCTATTACCCTAAAAAAGAAAAATTCTGAAATTAAAAAATAATAAAAATGCAAATGTTAACAAGTGTAAAAGAATATTTAATTATTTTTGTTTGTACTTTGCGCAAGTCAAGAAATAATAAAGGACACGTGACAAATAAAATTCTAACCATATCCAAATTTGCAACGGATATTATCCGAGACAAAATTTAAATTAAAACCAAAATAACAATAAACCAAGTTCTTTATCTATTTATACACTCAGTCTCTTCATTAAATTTTATACAATTACATGTATATTAACAACATGAAAAACATTATACCTAATGGTATATTTCTTAATGAATCTTAAAATAATATGTGGCTTGTGCCATTAAAACCTGTCAAGGAGAAAATGCGAGTCTTTTTAACAACTTACTTATATTGTCTTGAGAAGGGCTTTTCTAACTATGCATTATTCTACCAGAGAAGTAATTGAAGCCAGATATAAAATATTTTTCCCACTTGATTAATTATATATTGCCACTGTCAATTATTGACTCTAAATACTCCGATTAATTATATAATTTATCATTTAATATTATGCTAATTATATACTAAAATTTATTTTATCTCAAAAGCAGAACTTTTTTATTTTATCACAAATAGTATCTATTATAATATATCCCCTCGGGTTAAAAAGATTTATGATAAATAACAGCTATTACATTAATTCTATATAACATTGCTATTATCGAATTATCCGCTATTTTCGCTTTTCATTCACATATATTATTATTTAAAATAGTTGATTTAAAATTTCAATCGCGTTTTTTTACTTTCTCTTATCTATATATATATGAAAGTGAGAAAGTATTCTTTATCTTCTTTCTTCTTCGGAATTCTCTTATTTCTATTCTTCATGTCGATGTCTGGATTTTTAAAGAAAATATTAGATATTATTTTGATGTTCCGGAAAGTTTGGTAAATATTCTATTGGGGTATGAAATTCATATCTCAAAGGAAGAAATGAAATAGGCTATTAAACTTTTATTTAACTATAAAACAAAAAATATTATTATAAAATTACTTTAAATTCTGTAATAATTTGGACAACGAATCCTATCCTATAAACAAAAATTTTATTCAAATAATATGGATAAAATTATTCAATTAATGTTAATAAAAATAAATGTGTAGCGACAGGGATGTATCGAGGGGGGTTGTCCTCACCCTTCTTTCCCATAAATTTACTCCATTTAAGGATTTCATGCTACCAGATAGAAATATTGGATGACTCATTTATTATATATATTTTAGTTTTTCAAAGGATATCTGGAGACAAAAATTGCATTTTTTATAAATAAAGGGGATAGGTGATCTTTAGAGGGAGTGTTTTTTTTTAAGGCTCCCTATTACACTACTGGGAATAGAATATCGTGTTGGTTTTATATCAAATGTCGAATTTTGTACTTTTTCAAGAAATGACTATGTTTCTTTTAATTTAAAATAAATTTTATATTAATATATATATATATAACATTTTATGGGAAAATATCAAGAAATTGGAATATATATATATTCCCATAAATTGTTCACCTTATTAGGTCATCTCTTGAAAGTTTTCGGAAAATACTTAAACCGGTTTATTAAAAAAAAAAAAAAAAAAAAAAAAAATGTTTTTGCATACATTAAATGACATTAACTGTTTGTCGCGAAATGTAAACAAAGAAGTAAAGGAGTGACGTCATCCCCCTCCTTTTCTTGACTTAAGCTCAAACGGGACTCCTAATATGTGTTGATACAAGGATTCTCTCTCTTTCATATGTTGTTATTGCTAATCTCTTTCTGTTTCAATAGGAATACTCGAGATACATGAGTAAATTCGAATGGCCTGCTGTAATTAATTTCTCCACCCTGCTAGTCAGGGATTATTAAGCAAAAACCCTCCCTACGGGTCATCCCGATTGACCTGCCAATCAATAGATGCCATATAAAATGTTTTACGATAAAAAATGATCTTTTCACACGATATAAATCATATATTTTTTGCTCTTTGATACATGCAAATATTTCAAAAACTAATCGCTCTATTTGTATTTGTGTTTTTGGTGGTAGTGGTTGGAGGAGGAGGGATGTTCAACAAAGGTCAACAGCATTCACAAGCCCCATTGATAGCTTTGCAATTACCCACGCAGGGGTTATTCTGCCTAATTTCAACAAAAAATAAGTCTTTATATTTGAGCCATTTATTTTAAATTTAAATTTTATTTAGAACCTAAGAGCATTCATTGCTTTTTAATTATTGTTAGGACAATTTCAAAATTTATTTAATCTATTACTTTTCACTTAGGAGCTCAAATATGTATAGGGAGTACCCGAAAAATTTTCTCTTTTCCCTTCTCTTTTAATGTCTACTGCCCACAAGCTTTTATTTGATCCAGGGCACAGCCTTATTTGGTCTTAAGGTAGATTCCTCGGTTTTTGTTAATTTTTCATATTGGTAAATGAAAGCGTAGCTTTTTTTGCAATCCTAATGACTCACAAAGAATTAAAATTAATAGTTTTTAAGAAATGAAAATTCACATTTTTCTTAGAGAATGTAAATTATAATAATTTTTTTATCTTCTCATATACGTATGGGAAGTATCGTAATCGTCCAAAAATTCCATCTTGAGATTTTTTTAAAGTCCCTTCGCATGTACATGTATATATTAGTTACAAATCATATTATCGAGACTCATTTATTTACATCAATTGGTATGGAATAAATTTTTATCGCACTACCTGAGATCCGAACCCACACCCCCTGACTTTTAAAGGGGAGGCCACTCCCGATTTTTATATTTTCAATCATTTTTAAATGAGGAAATCCAGGGGAATCAATCCACCAATTTCCCTAACATTTGATAATTAATTATTTATAAAGTGACAAAAAAGTAAAATCGTTAATTTATCATTTCCGTTTGATGTGGAAATTCGAATTTTTTTATTATTATTTTCTCATGTATCGTAAAAAGTTTAATATCACCTATATTTCTGAATATCACTTTGTACTAATGAAGTTCCCTCTGGATTTATTAAAAAAAAATGACAATTTTTTCCTGCTCTTTTGGTTCTTTATGACATCCATTTTTCAATATCTTTAATTATTTGGGATTTGACCATTGGTCCATCTCTAATTGCATTTTTTTCTTCATGATTCAATAAATATAGTAAAAAATAACTTATCTAATACAGAGGTTTCTAAAATATGCGCTGCGGCGCCCTGGTGACTTTCAAGGACCCTGCTAACAAATTTATTTTTTTATTTTTTTAACAAAAATTTTAAATCAATAGTATAATAAGGTTTATTCTCAAATTTTTTGGAATGTCACTGAAAATTCCCAAGAAGCTGATGGCGCTAAGGGCGCTGTGAACTTAAAATGTTTGAAAAAGCCTGATCTAATAGACTTGACCATAACAGGATATGTATCTAGAATTGGAGATTTTACAAAATGACTCACTTCCTTGGACTTGATAAAACTGAATAGAATTTAAAATCAACACCACTCTGAAGTTAAAAAAAAATGACATTTTATTTAAATAGTGATTTTCTTTTCTCTGGGCATTTTAAAATTGAGTTATCTTTTTGGGAATCTGCAAATTGAGGGTGGCGCTCTATGCTCTCCCACCCATCAAGGGAGCTGATTTGACCCATTTAATAATCAACATCTTAATTGAAAGAAAATTGAATTATTAGATGGCATAATAATTAATTAACTTTGATCTAACTCATTTCATTAAAAAAATATAATCATATAAAACCCAAAAATAGGTCAAACAGATTACAATGGATATTTTCTATTTTTTCTTCTTTAATTACATTTAATTTCACTAAAATGACGCAAGATACAAATTAAAAACAGATGGTCACGAGAAATATTGTTTTACAAAAGGATAAAATAAATAACATTACGAGTATACTCTTCTATATTTCATAATCTTTGGTTTTTTGTTAGGATATCGAGATAATGCCGGAGGGGTTAAGGCGTTTTGCTTGGTGCACGATACGCCTCATGCTTGTTTTTTAGGAAGTGCGTTTTTAAGCCTTGGATTGGGGTGGATGCTTTTCTTCAGGAAATCAAATGTTGGGGAAGCAGCCTTCTTTAGATGAGAAATTATTTTCAAACTTTTTCTTGCAGCGACGCATTTAGACTTGTTGTCAGTACTTTATAAATATATGGAGATTACTAGTATTAAGTGCGAATTTTACTTGTAGTACAAAATACCAGTGCTTTTCAAAAGTTTGCACTTAAGAAAAATCATAAGAGAATTTTATTATAATTTATTAAAATTTTTCTTATGTGCCTAATTTAAATATATTCGTATATTATTTAACAAGAAAAAATATTTTAGTTATTTTCTGCCCTTTAATGCAGGTAAAGCTCTTGCATGCTTCATTATTTAAATTATATTTAAATAAATATGACCTCAGATTATTTTCCAACTAAAGTATAAAATTATTTTAAGTAAAGTACCTAATATCAATTCACTGGTTGTTCAAAGAAATAAATACATGGAATGGTATCAATTTTTCCTAATTTTTTAAAAAATATCAATTTCCCAATCCTAAAAATTTACCTTAAACTCGTAAATTGAAAAAAATGAAAAAGGTTATTTACTGACTTCTTTATTTTAATTAGTATTAATTGGAAGTTTATACTGCTAAAAGATGTTCACTTGATTTTGACATCCCTGTTTTTAGTTCCAAAATGCGTCTTAAGAATTAAAGAAACCTCAGAGCCATTATATTAATAAGCTTATCAAGAAGATTTCAATTACTAAGGATGTGAATCAGTCGCTCTATATTCTTAGAAAAGGCTCAAATAATCCCATTTCACTTCGGATTCATTTTTCCTTTTTTTTTTTTTAAAAAAGAATTCACAATAGAAATAAATAAATAGTAAAAATATATTCCTTTTTCTGTTATACGGTATTTCTTTTTCATCTATACAAAGAGAAATAAGATATTCATTCATTGCCTTGAACTTTAAATGAATGCCATCAGAAAATAAGATTTGTTTCTGTTCCTTCTCTCTCTCTCTTCTTCTTCATCATCGTTTATTCTTTTATCAAAATTATATCCTGTTAAAAGAAATGAATTCACCATCAATTTCACAATAGAATTTCACTTAAAAATTCTCTCTTTTCAACCCATGAACAAAAAAGCAACAGGAATGGATTTATTTATTAAATCTCTTGCCAAGTTTTTTTTTTTCCATCACAATCAACAAACAATAACAGAAATGTGAGCTTATTATTAGAGAATTGGATGGGAGGGATAAAAAGTGATCCATCATAGATTTAATTTGAACTTATTCTAATAATATATTCAGTCATATACAAATTACCTTGTAGTTTTTCGCTATTTTTATTTTTAATAAATTCACAATTGACAGGATTAAATGGGGGAGGAATTCATAGAGAAAGTTTTTTTTTTTTTTTTAGATTGATTTTTTTAATTCAAAATAATATTAGTCTTAGTTTTCAGTTAGTTGTTTCTTCTTATTAGATCTATCACCTCCACAATTACTAACGTTTTATACTCTATTTAATGAAACTTCATTAGGCGGGAGGGATGACAGTTCGCTGATCAATCAGAGCGCGCTCTGGGCAAAACTGTTCCCACCCCTTTCAGTGAACACTGTACAATGGCAATGCTGAGGTCTTCAGCTCTGCCTCTCTGCTGAGAGCCCAGTACTAAAGTTATATCTTTATATTAAATAAACTATAATATTATGGTGCATCTCATTTTGCAGTCTTCTGCATTCTATATAGTAAATGTATGAGCTTTTTTAATAATAATACATTTTTATTTATTAATTAGTTGCACTAGAGAACAGTTATATATATTTAGACATCGAGAGTTCTCTCATAATCCTAGGCTAATCAAAATCAAAATAAATCATGGAATTATCGGCCTGCCATTCCGCCAAATTCTCATGATTTCCCCCATTCGGATCTTTTTCCAAAATTCAAAGAAGTTACCTACCTCAAATGAGATGCTAATTGAGGTGCTAATGCTCTGGGGATCGTGTTTTGCAGAATTGGGTTAGAATTACCTTTTGGTCATTTCATTAGTCAGTGAGGGTAAAGTTAAAAGTGAATAAAATGGTATTAATTCCAACATCTCCGCGTATGTTGAAATTATTGAAACAAATTCCATAAACCATTTAATCCATTATCTTCAATTAAAATTTTATAAATTATTTGATCGTCGATCATTATTAGGGATCCTAATGTTTCTATTATACTATGTTAAATAATTAACAAGTATTTAAACAGTACAAATAAAAAATACACTATATTCTGATTTTTAAAAAATTACTATTTATTAATTATTTCAATAAAATCATAATGTATCATCAAAAATAAAGTGATTTTCTTTCATAAGGTTTTTCTCCTCTTTCAAAACTGTCGAGATCAACCGCAACCTAAATTGATAAACTTAAGGATAGAGTTGCCAACGACCAACTAACAAACCCTCTTGGTTTCGCCGAAATGGAAACGTTGCATTTTATTTTGTCTCATCTCTAGATTTTTAATTAACTATAAAATACTAAAAGCAATGGAAGATATTTTAATTATTCATACACAGTAATTATATCTTTGAAAAAAAATCTAATAAAACATTATTATACTTGGCGTACCATGCCGGCAATAATTAAGTATTCTATCACAAAGTTTGAGTTTTTATTTGTGTTGAAAATCCGTATGTAATTGTTTATTAATTTATGACAAGTACAAATCCGCTTTGTTTTTTTTTAAATGGACAGAGACCTTTCAAAGCCAGGACCTTTGTAATTAGACATAAGACCTAAAGATTGCCTTACTAAAAATATGCATATAAAAGATTAGTTCGTTTAATAATAGAACGATAGATATAATAAAGGTTATTGATTCATTTGGTTAATAATAAGAAATGAATTTTCTGGAAGTGATTCTGATTTCCAGGCAGTTCAGCTTTAGGACCAGCCCTGAAAATGGGATTGGATTGTCATATGTCTTTTAAATGGTTTAAAACAAAATTTACAACATTGTAAAACACTTAGAAAAATTCCAAGGGTAATTAAGGGCAGGTGAATGTACAAGAAGACGGATCTATTGATTTGACTCCCATCGAGCTAGCATTGATAGCAGCTGAATAACAGCTGGTGACAAACGATCTCTGTCTGCCGCCCGCCCTTTTACTCATATCAAATGTTCTGGATTAGAGATACTCAGGTCTCTCTTCCTCAATATAACCTTGACGGATCCTTTGGGATAGACGGGTTACAAAATTTTTCATTTTATTAACTTATTTTTTTTCATTTTTTTTTTATTTTTAATTTAATTTAATTTTTCCAACGATATAAAATTTTTACACATTTTTTAATTTCTTTGAATTTAATGGTTCATACTTAGCTAAAAATAGTTTTTCTTTTTTCTTTGAATAACCTATTTCATATCTCTTCTTAATTTAAACTGTATCTTGGTTTTTCCAGGAATCGCCGGGCCCACTACTGCGTTCGCCTCGACGCCTTATGTGATAAACGCGCAAGAGCCGTATGTAGGCACTTTGATCGCCGGCCCAACGGTAGTACCTCAATACTATGGAGTAGCACCGTGGGTCTACCCTGCCAATTTGATTCAGCAAGGGGCGGCTGCAGCGGCAGCTGCCCAACAACAGAGACGGCCCCTTACACCCTCCTCGGCTACCGCAGCAGCAGCCGCCGCTGCCGCAGCAGCCGACATCAATTCAACCACAACCAACCTCACTCAGGTAAGCAGCAACGGCCCTTTACCACAGAGTAAACAAAATGCTACAATGATTAAGCTCTTTAATTATTATTAGAGGTTAAATTAAAGATAATGCGATAATTTATCATCATCATCATCATCATAATTTGAATTTTTTCCACAAGAATTTATAAAACAGATGTTTAACAACCTTTTTTCGTTCATTATACCCCCCTCCTTTTTTTTTTTTACTTTTAAACCCCTTAAGATACTTTTTTTATTTGCAACTCTTTTTATAAGCCTTCTTTTCAGATATTTTTCTCGAGTGTCATTTTAGATTCTTATTGCCTTTTATTTTTTTTACCCCTCCCTCCCCTTCGCACTTTTCTTGCCCTACAGGTTGATGAACGCGTATATTGAATGAAATATCGTTAGTTACATGTAAAACCCTAGAAATGCCGAGCCGGAATGAAGTTGTGATGAATTTAGTCTATTTCATTCTAAACTCTCTTGCATTTAAAAATTTTTACCCCCCCCCTTCCCCCCTCCACTCAATAAAAGAAATATAGCATTTCTCAACTTTTTTCATTTTATTTTTGGTAACCCTCTAAAGAAGAAAATGAAAATATGAAAAAATTTTTTCTTTTTTTGCTCCTGTGATTTTCTTAATTTTTTTTTTGTCCCTTTTTTCATCTTAATGCCCTAGAATGTTTTTTATAAAGAAAAGAAAAAAAATTAGGTTATCTTTGAAATAAGTCTTAAATTGGATATTTTTTTATTTTAAAAATTTACCTTTAAACTTCGCGATCTTTTTTTATAATTTCTATGATAAGCTTCTCGTTTTTTTGCTAAATTGAATTCTATACTAACTTTAACATTCTATTATATCTTATTTTTGTAAAGACGCTTTTTGCTGATCTTTTTACTCATCATATCAGGCTAATTATGAAAATTAATTTGAAAAACCTTTAAGTTTTTGAAAGTTGAACATCCTTTTTATTCTCTTAAATGATGATTTGTTCTTGTTCCTTCTTGTATTTGAAAGGGCATTAGAGTCCTTTTGTTCTTTTCTTTTTCCTTCTTCTCTTCGGTTACATTATTTATTACATGTTTTGTACATTTTAAATTCTGATCAATGAATGGATAAAATAAGGAGTATTGTTCTAGAAAATGTGTGAGTTTAAAGGGATTAAACTGGGAGTTGGTGTTCTTTTTATTTCCTACGGAGGAAATATAATTATGTAGAGTATGTGGTGAGTTGAGATGAGATGCAAGGCGCCGGCCGCCATGTCTGGTTGGGTTCTTTAGAGCGAGAGAGATGGAGATAGAGTGCGACAGAGAGAGGAGATGCAATGAGGCAATCTGGTTGGTTGGGAGGATGTCTTGGGCCCGCCCTCTCTGCCCTTTGACCAATGGACAACGAAATTGACCTGGGGGCCCTTCACGCCTAGGCCCCTTCACATTGAAAGACCTGAGAGTGAGAATTCCTTCTCTGTTTTACTTCAACGATGGGAAATTAAGATCGGATAATTGTACACATTTTTTGAAACCCATCAGATGTAATTTTATTCATGGTCCGGGAGCTTAGGGGGTAAAGGAGATTGTAGGTTCGGTTCTCGGACTGAGAGAAATATTTTTTAGGATTCCAAATAAATAATCGATATTTATTGTCTCATCTAAACTTCTAATAACTACCGAGGAAATGTGTATAGATAAATAAATTATTATTATTTATTTAATGCCAAACTTCTATCCGCTTTATAAGATGAAAAGATAATATTTTGACTTGGTGATCTAAATATAATTTAATATTTCAGTTTATTTTACTTCAGGAATTGTCTGTCACCTTCAAAAGACTTATTTTTAGAATTTTATATTTTTAAAGTTTTTTTTTCTTGATTTAAAATTAGATTTTTTAATGAATTTTTTTTTTAGTTTCGTTATATTTTAAACAGGAAAAATTAACAATATTATTTGTTTAATGAAAGGAGGTGAAAGATTAGGAAAATTTAATTTTAAGGGAAGTAATTTATTTTATACAAATTTTTTGTTATTTTAATAAATTCTTCATCTCTGACTAGTTACTCTCAATTCTTATTTAAATATTAGGTTATCATGATTAAATCAATAGAATAATTATTTTTTCATCATTTAAGTATTAATAATAGCATAGGGATTTAAAAATGCACAAGATTTTAATTAATTTTTTTTTAAAATAAAACTTTAATGAATAAACCTTTTTAACGTCAGTCCTCTTTTGTTGTAAGAAAGTAGGAACTAAAAATTTATTTTTTCATTCTTTCTCTGGTTGAATAGCAATTTATTGTCTTTTTATGTCACTTTTTCTCGTTACGCCACTAGAAAGGAAAAGGAGCATATCGGAAAAAAGGCGAAAGTTGGGGGAGGGGGGAATATATCCAGATTAAAAAATAAACTTTCTTTAATCAGTAAAAATCATTCATTATTCTTTAGTCTTATATAAATTCTTGGATTTATTAATAAGTTGAAGAATATGAGATGTTTATTTTTTCTTCATTGCCTGGAAGGTCAGAAAGGCAGCCTGTAGAATTTAAATAAAAAAGATCGACGTTTCGGGCACTTCCTCAGGAGAATTAAGTTTCAATAAATATAGGTGGTATTTTATCAAATATTTATAGGCAGGAAGAATGATCCAATGTGAGGAACCTTGAGAAACCCTCTGCCTACATTACTAATACATATAAATTCCTTTTTAATTATATTTTGTAATATAATTGTTATATATATGATAAAATAGTAATCATCTGTATTAATTGACACTTAAATTTCCTGAGGAAAGGCACGATTTGTGCCCGAAACGTCAATAATAAAAAATATATATTTAATTTCTCTATATTTATTAATAAAATCAGTAAGTTAGTTAAAAATAAATAAGAGGAGGAGTTTGAAATAGGAAATCAAGTTACTTCATTTAGTGAAAGATATAATAATTAAAGCCGTTGGGAGTCTCATTTTACAAAAGCACCATAAAATAAATGCAGTAAAAGAAATTAAAAGGAAATTTGTTTTATGTAACAAAGTGTGTGAAAAAGCAAAATTATCTGGGGGGGGGGGGGGGGGGGGAGAAAAAAAAAAAAAATTTTTTTACTTAAAAAAAAGGGTTAAAAATAAATTTACTGATATCTGGGTCACCTTTTTTTCAGGAAATAAAAAAGGGAAAAGGACCCG
>JAAAKE020097433.1:0-19195 GCA_010014785.2 Anisolabis maritima
AAGATAAATAATTTTCTCGTATTTGTTTCGAAGGATATGCTTAACAAACAAACAAACAAACACATATCGTAAGGATTAATATATTTTAAAGATGATCTAATAAATAAGTGATATGACAATATGATATGATATTGAGAAAAAACTAAACAAAAGTACTACAGTAAAGAAGGTCACAAACTATAGAGAGGACAAAATATTATGCGGCACCCATTTTTTTTTAATTCAGGGAATGTTGAAATCTTAATATTGAATTATTTGACGAAGGCAATATTTTCTTTACTATTAATACTATATATTTCATATATAGGTAAGAGAAAGTAAAAATAGCATATAGTCAAAATATAATTTTTTATATAAAATGTTAATGATAGAATCTATAACTAATAGAAAAATATCAGTAATAAAAAATATTAGAATGTTGACATTTCATTCAAGTGTTTACGAGGTCAGTGCGGGTTCTAAAATGAAATTCATTTTAAGAGCCCTGGACCGGAGGTTCCCAAGGTCCAATAGGAATAATTTTTATTTTCATTTATAACGAATATTGCAAAAATTGCATTGAAATAAATTTAACAAATATACAATAATAGAATGTCTCTTGCTTGAGGGCCGTCTGTTAGATGGGAGATTTTTCTAGCATCTCATTATGAGGAGATAACTAATAGAACTATTTTGTATCTGAGTATTATTTCACTAAAGTTAATATTTAATAGTATATTTTGATTTTTAATGTTTGAAGTTCAAATTAGGTACCAATTCGGCTGGCTTCGCATTTTACCAAAAGTTGATAAAATTGGGATATCATTGTCTGGAGTTTAAATATGAAATTTTATAAAGATTTGTTCAAGCGATTTTGCTCTACACGGGAGTTTTGGTTTTTTGTTGGTCACATTCATTCGAGTTTTTTTAAAAACATGAAGATTTTTATTTTCTCATACCTTTATATGTAATGTATAGTAAGAAAGTATTGTTTTGATTAGTGTCTTAACTTTTATTTAAAATGCACCAAAATGAGGAAAATAATTTTTTTTTAATATAAAATATATGTTTAATAAAAATAAAAGCCTGGGTCTTAATTTCCCATAATTTCCCCGTATTTAAAAGTTTCAGAGAGTGAAATTTTATTTTTATTAACCATATATTTTATGCAAAAAAGCTATTTCCCTTTGTAATGCATTTTTAAATAAAATTATTTTTGACTTCGGACGATTAAATTTTCTTCTGTATCAAGCACTCGTTATTAAAAAATATTTAGTATTACAATTTAATTACAGAGGAAACTTGATTATCTGGATCTCAGGATCTTCAATTATGAGGACACGTGGAGTCCAGTTTTTTTAAGCCCTGACAAAAAGGATAAAGACTATGAAGCATAGGAGAATTAGTGATTCCTTAATAAAGCGTTTTAAAGATTTGAACCTTTTTAATTATTTTATATATGTACTATTTATTTAAATTTTTTTTTTCAAATTTTTCTAATTTATCCGATATTTTTATTTGTATTTGATTATACGGACGACCTCTAGACTGAGCAATCAAATTTCCAATGAATATATAAAATAAATAAATATTTTATTTTTCTACTCATTGCTAGAGATGAAAATTCTCTTGTACTATTTGATTATCTACAGATTATCAAATCTGTAGAAAAGTAAATTATATTATACTATGCACTTTTTTAAGATGAGCACTTTATTTTAGATGTTAAACAACGGATGTATAAATATATTAGCCTATTCCTTCTCTTTAAATAAGGAAATAATAAGTCAAGGGAAAATCAACCTCAATGATAAAAAAAGTTTATAAAGATAAAAGATAAGTTTAATATTTATGTATAAAAGATTTTTTTTCGCAATGTAAACATTGTTTCTAAAAGATAAATACTCACTATATTAAATTAATAATATCAATGAGTGATCAAGAATTTAAAATAACTAAGATTGATTATATACAGAAAATTTCAAAAAATAGAAAAAAAATTCCAGAAATAAAATGATACTTCCGGTTAAACTTTTTTTAAACCAAAATATTCTTTTTTTTTTTGTTTAGCTTAAATTTTTCTCCCAAGTCACAAGTCTTATTGAAAATAATTATCGGTGCTTTTTAAAATATTCAATAATTAAATATATTTTGTTTAGTTGCAATATTAAATACTAGAACTTTGCAAAAGTACTTGTAATATTCAGTAATGTATTCAACTACTCTTACAAGTAACTACTAATGGATCAGTATATCAAGTTAAAAGGAGTTTAATTAAAATATT
Source organism: Anisolabis maritima (assembly GCA_010014785.2). Taxonomy (NCBI): domain Eukaryota; kingdom Metazoa; phylum Arthropoda; class Insecta; order Dermaptera; family Anisolabididae; genus Anisolabis; species Anisolabis maritima. Next base: position 2,264 of record JAAAKE020097433.1, read on the forward strand.
TAGTTATTACTTGAAAATACTTAGTACGATTTATTCACTTCCTGGTTATACATTTTAAAGAATTTAATCGTAACAAATTTTTTATTCTAAAGTTACCTTCTAGTACCCTAGAGTGAATCTTTAAGTTAACTTTGAGAAACAAGGCACAAATATTGCATAAGTCATTTAAAGTTTTATTTTAGAAAAGTAAGCACTGAAATGCACTAGTGGAGGAAGAGATGCTATAAAATTATTTTAATGATCTCATCTTTTGTTTTATTCAAAAATAAATTGGAAGTGGTCTCCCCTCAACTTCCTCGTATACACATTTATAGCGAAAGTAGTTTTACTAAACATTTAAATTATATCTGTCTTTATTTGACTTGTCACCGTGAAATCATATTTGAGTTATCGCGATTTTTAGAAAAACACTTCAAGTTGCTGGAAATAGGCCAAAGGTTGATAGAGATCTGATTTTGCTGTAATGTATGTATGAAAAATTTGGTTGATCCACATTAAAGTGTGTACAAGTTATCCTGTAAACGAACATACGCACAGACAATTTGAAAAATGGCATTTTCGGACTCAGAGAGGCCCAAAATGCCAAGAACTCAAGATCACATTTTTGAATAATTACAATACTTTCCCTATACTACGTATACCAGTAAAAAAAAAATTCATTTATTTTATTTTAATTTTTGCGGAGGCAATTAGCCGAGAGGATAAAACAATAAGGTTTATAATCCTTTAAGGAATCCAAAATCAAGTTCAAATTCACCTGATGGCAAAAATTTATCCATCTATCATTTGGACTGGTATATAATAATAAAAAATTTTCTAATTTCCTTTCACTTTCCCTTTAATCCATTGATTTGTTATATGATATAATTTACAATAAATTACGAGTGCATCTTTATGAAAATTTATATTAACTTTATATTGTTCCAATAATTAATGGGGAGGTCTGTAGGGTGATTATAAATAAAATATAAAAAGAACTTCAATGCCTCCTTTTGGGAAAGAAAACGGGAACCCAGTATTATCCTCAAGAAAGTTATTCTTTAGTGTAACCACAACGTGTCAGTTCTTGGGACTGAAGATAACTTAAATTTGAAAATAATAAATAATTTTATTTCATTTATTTATTGTTATATTTTTATTATTTTAGAAATATTTTTGTATCTTTTTAATTTTAATTTTTTATTTTCTTCTTTATCATTTTCAAAAATAGATAAATATTCTAAATTCATTTAATAGCCTTTAACTTTTTTAATCAACATATACCTCAGTAGTTTCTTATCGATAAAAATTCCGGAAGTCTATGGTATTTGTTACCAAAATTTTTTGCAAGGACAATATAATGAAGATATTATTATCTTTGTTATTTATGCACTGGTTAGATAGAAAAGGGATTTCCATTTTCTAATTTGAAATAAATTTTACAGATCATTATCAGATGGTTTCCTTTACATAATTAGTATGTTGAAATAATGTAATAATAAAAAAAAAGAAATTTATTGTTATTATATTTTTGTCTAATTTAATTTGTCTATTTTTAAAATTCAATGTCGGTTTTAAATAGATTCAAGTAATCAGATGTTTAAATTTAGGCTAATTGCTATTTAAAATATATATATATTCAAGTGTGTTGTCCTTTAAAAGGTACTGAGCAACCTATGTTGCAATTCTATAGATTCGTGTAACGCAATGTTTGCCTTGGGTAAAAAAAAATGTTTTTTCTCCAATCTCATGAGCTTCATCATTAATCATGTCCTTCCTTCGTTCCTATGAATCCAAAATAGGGGAGGGTGAGAGGCCAATACCGAAGAACTAAATACTAGAAACGTTCTTTTTTTTTCAAGACTATTAACGATGGGTACAAAATGCGCTAGAAACTTATGACAATTATATTCTATTTAATATTACTTCAGTACTGGGCTTTCGGCAGGACAGAGAAGAATGCAGTGTTGCCAGTGCTATGCATGCAGAGAGTGTGTTCAGAGCTCTCATGCTTTTGTGAAAATCTGGCAACATCGATGGTTACCAGAGTGCTCTAATTGGTGGACACACTCAACCCTCCACCCACATATTCACCATACTGAAGTTATATTGAATGGAGTAAAATTCTCTAAATATTTTCTATTTTATTCTTGCATATTTTATAGACCCATTAATTGAGGAGGAAGATATATTAATGAATCGTACCAAAATATGGTGAGATTTTGAGTGATGAGTATGAATTATTCTTTTTATAAACGATTTGATCATGACCTTCATAATAAAGTTTTTGTTGATTTGCTGGACAACCCAAATGACCAACTCACAAATTGATTGCTCTGGAAACCACCCTAGAAATTAAATATCGTAGTCAGCTTTGGAGCAATGAATCATAAAGGCCATTACTGAGTTGGGCTTCCATTAACTTAACAGGAACTTTATTATGCAAGTCATAGTATTTTAGACAAATTTTCTCATATCATTTTCACTGAACCAATTAATTTCAAAATATAGATTTAAGATCTTTTATTACTTTAATGACATCCACTTTTGACCCCGAAATAAAAATTTATAGTTTACATTTTTTCTTGAATATTTTATTATTTTCAAGTTAAAGTTAAGTGGATTACTATTTTTTATACATTTTCTGCAAAAAAAAGTAGTGAGTAATTTTTTGAGTCAATTTTGTACTGGCCATATCAAAAGGATAAATCAAGTCTCGTTCGTGTTTCCTCTAAAAAAAAAAATTTCCACCCAAAAGAAATTCTCTTAAGAAATGAATGGAATGACGAATGATCCGTGTTTACAAAGGTAGAGGAAAACTTGTTAGCAACGGGACGTCAGGTGGGCGTTAGGGTCGCACGTGGGTTGCCTCCAGATTGAGATAGAGATTGGGACTCTGGTCAGCAGGTGAACATCGAGGATTAGTCATCACAAGTTTACAGCAAACAAGTGTGCCCCCACCTCTCTAACAACTTATAATACAAACATCCCAATTTACTCTTCATCATATATAGAAAATGAGCACTTGACCCTCCCCCGCTCGTCGTCCAACCTGAACAAGAAATTCTGATTTTTTTTTATATAAATTTATTTAAATAAATTCTAGATATATTAATATTTAAAATTTTCTAAATTTTGCAATTCAAAATTTTTTATTTGAGTTAAAAATCTACCTTTTCAAATTTTTTCTGTCCTTTAATGTTTAAAGCTAGTAATCGTTTTCGAAATCGAACGACTTGACGGTTTGAAACAAATTTTGTGTAAAATCTTTTAATCAAGAACCAAATGCAAAATCAACATTTGGAAATAATTGACCCAGTGGAAGTGTTACTTAATTTCAAGTTCAAACATGAAAAATCAAAATCTCTTAAAGTATTAACTCTATAGAAATAGTATTTATTCATATACAAAATTGTTCTATCATTTTAAAAAACTTTTGTTTGAAAAAAATTTTATATTATCTACCATCCTAATAAGATTATTTTAAATCAGAAACTCCGGTGGGTTTTTAGTGCCTCCTTTTTTGAATAAAAATTCTTATATTAATTTTATAAGAAAAGTGAATATGGGTATTATAAAATAATAAGTTATAATTAAAAGTAAAATTTTACTTATAAGACCCGTTATCAAAAACAATCCTAAGAAATATCTTAACTTAAATTTTACTCTGCTTTTTTTTATATAATTTCTTGAGTTAAATTTTTTTTTTTTTTTTAAGAGAAGTAAAGAATTAGTCTCTTAAAAAAAATTTTAATTCAAGAAATTCTATATAAAAATGTATAGTAAAATTCCAATTAAGTTAAGATTTTTCTTAGGAATGTTTGTGAATACGAGCCTGTTCGAATCTTGTGTGTATGCATGTTATTAGATTTATATATAATGAATTAAAAATTGCGGCTACATAAATTGTAATTTTTTATATTTTTTGTCAAAAATCTTTTCCACCCCTCTCTTAAATACATATTAAAAAATATAAAAAAGTTTCAAATAAAACTTGTTCAAAATGGTAAATATAACAATTTTGTATATGATTATCATTTCAATAAATTTAGTACTTTCCGAGATATTTTGATTTTGCATGTTTGAACTTGAAATGAATTTCCACTTCGGCTGGGTCGGTTTTTGTTATAGTTAAGTCTATCTTTCTTACTATCCTTACTTTTTAACATTATTGAGTATCTACTTCACAGATCTATTACTTTTATTTACTTAATATTTCAAATATAAGTATATTTACCGTATTTATATGAATATCAATTTTTTAATCAATTTTTTTTTTTTTTTTTCAAAATAATTAAGCATATAATAAAGTCCTTATATGATTTAAATACATTTTAAAAATTAGAAGAAATTTAAAAAATATTAATAAATATTGATGAAGTAAACTTAGATTTTTCCTTAACTTATTTATTAATTGGTTTCCCCCCCCCGCCCACCTTATTCAAATTTTTTTAACCCCAATTTTTTGTCTAATCTTTTTCTTCATTTTCTATATCAAAAGGTAATTTGGTCTTTGTTAAAATGTAGAACTACCGTGCTCCATAAAAAAAAAAATTAAATAAATATTCTAATATTCTATATTTAAATTTTTAGTAAATTATTAAATGAATGAGTCTCATTTTAATATTAATACAAAGTAATTAGTATTTTTGACATTTCAATTTATTATCTCACAACATTATGAAATGATTACATTCATTAGAACATTTTCAGAAAGGAAAGGGACTTTGCCCGTCCGTCCGTGAGTTTTACAGAACCAAAACGAAAATAATATCAACTTCGAGTTTTTTCTAGGACAGCATAAAGAGACGCAAACTCTGAGTTTTTATATTGTAAGCAGCGGCATAGCCTCTTCGGGGGAGGAATAGATATTTTGATTTGGTTTCCATTTCACCATTTTCCGAAATATAATTTTATGTCTTGAGATCTGCGGATTGCTATTTGAATCTCTATTATTTTAGATAATAAATAATCCTTTTTTTTTTAATATTTTCTCTGGCTTTATAAATAAATTTGATCATAAACAGGTGAATTAATAATTATAAGACTTTAACACTATACTATGTAATTTTTAAAAAATAAAAATATTAAATCTATAATTTTAATTGTTTAATTCTCAGATAAAAAGTTGCCCTTGAATAAATTAAATTTTTTATAGCTTAAATACCAAAAATCATTGTTATTTAAAGCTACAAAATTATGAAAACTTTTGTTTTAAAAAATGAAGAGAAAGCCAATGAATTCATATAACAATAGATATGGAATTACAGAATACTTTTTATTTTCTTATTAAAATCTTTTCCTGTATGTAGAAATATTTCAATAATTATATATTCTACGGTTTTCTCTCTATTTTCTAATACTATATTATGAAATGAAAATGTTACTCACCATTTCTTTGCGTAGGATAGCGAGTTGAGCATCCAATCCAGTTTTGCGTGGTCGAATTGGGGGCGGTTGATCCTGTTGTACTCCAACACCGTTTTGATAAGTTCTCGTTGGAGGTAACGGAGGTCCCCGGCTCGATGATCCGGGTTTCGTATTGGAAAACGATCTATAACAAGATCGTGTAGCTTCCACTTCGTCGAGAGTCGTTGCAGATGATGACTGGCCAGGCGGCTTCGATGCCGATTCAAAAAAATTAATTCCGGTGAGACTTTTTGGTAGAGGTGGTAGACCACCGTGAAGGGATGACATATCTCGTAGTAGGTTAAATCTTGATTTCTTTTTCTGTTTGTCACAAGAACAATAAGAAGAAGGTTCAGTCATTAATGGCATTGAAGCTGTTAAGCAAATAGGAAGGGATGTAGTGGAAGATGAGGATGTTGATGGATAGGGTTCAATATTAATTCGACCGGCTTGATCATCAGTCTTATCATTTTCTCTACTAATTTGAGACGTTCTTTGTTGGGATGTTTCGTGTAATTCATCAATCAACACTTCGACTAGAGCGTCTTTTTCTGAGGAAGAAGTAACAGAAACCGTTCGTCCAGAGGTATCCAAGCGTAACACAGTGGCAGATGTACTCAAACCATGTTTGTGTTGTCCCGTAGGCCAAACAGCCTGGGTCAAAACAGGCACTTTTTCTTGTACTTTATCCACTAGAAGACCTCCGTCAAACACATTCGAATCCTCATCACCTGAACTTACTTTACTAATTTCGCGCAACATTTGTAATGAGATCGAATGCGAATGTTCAATAGATTCATCACTTTTATTACCATTCTCATTTTTTGTTGAATAATTATGACTATCAAAAAGTTGAACATTATTTACAGAGAGGACTGAATAATTTTTGTTTTCACTATTGATACTTTTATCTGTATCGTTAACAGGGAAAGTTTTTTCTTTATCTATTTTCACTTCTTCAAGTGATAATTTTGATTGATTAGTATTCTTTTCCGATTCAATATTAATATTTTGTTGATATATTACACTCGAATTGCCAATAACCGTTGGCTGTACATCTTTACTCACGAAAATAGTTGTATTGTTATCGGGTGTCACTTTGACAAGGGTTGTTTTTATGGGCATGGGTGGGGGAGGCGGTGCTGGTCGGGTCGGAACAGCTGGGGATGCTTTCGGGTTGGCTCGACTTCGCGCCAATGCTTCTTGGATGAGATTCTTACTTGGCCGAGGGGGTACTGGTGGTGGTGGTAAAGATCGTCCAAATCTTGGATCTTTTTTACCACCGCCATCAGTGGCTACAGCCGTAACACACGGACCTGTCCAAGACATTTCACTCGATATTTTTTTTCCTTTAAAATTTCACTTGCACATTTTTATTAATTAATTGTATTTTATTTTACTTCACTATTTATATAAATTGACGATTCCAACCAAATAAATAAAATAAACATAACGTGAACTAGCCTTGATAAATACATATTACTTGAACCATCATGTTCAAAAGTCCAAGGCGGACTGGCAGCTAAAACCAGCACGAGTCCCTCTCTCCCTCTCTTTCTCTTTCAATAGAAATCTGTGAGAGGAGAGAGGGCACCACTCAATGGGAAGCGAGAGGGAACCGCGATCCAAATCTAAATATGAAAAAAAAAAGTAAAATATCAAAATTTATTTACTATTGCTATATGAGCAATTCTTGTATGTATCTTGGTAAGAATGCGTGTAAATTTTTTCTCGAAATCAAATGATTTTGATGAAATTTGGTATTATGATTGAGGAATGAGGAATTGATTGCGTTATGTCTCATCTTTGGGAAATTTCTTTGAGGGGATCTCTATTAGGTGGATCCTATTTACGAATGACCCAATGGTTAAGTTTTATATCTAAGTCCAAATATTCCACTTATGAAAGCCCTCTTTTAGTAACTTTCTTGCTTCATGCCCATTAAAAAAAAAACTGTTTTGGTCTCCATTATAAAGGAGGCTGAAGTTCTTTTAAAATTATTTTTTCAAAATTAATTAATAATAATATAAATATATTTATAAAGTACGATAATGTAAAATATCAAATAGAACCAGTCTTAGCGAAACTATTTTAACATTTCTGACATGATTATTTTATTAGAAGCTTCGATTTTTAGATTTTTTCCCTGAAAAATTTTGTTCTACTTTTGTTTTTTAGTTCGCTTATTTGAAAGTTCTCCGCCGGTAGGTTTTTTTCTGGTTTGAATTTTTTACTTTTTCCAAATGTGCCCGGTGCATCTCTTGTGAACTTCCAGCGACCTCTCTTTGTCTAGCTCCCCAGCTGGCTTCCGACCTCACCTCTCCCACCCCATCCCCCTAAAGCTTATAATAATATAATAAGTTTAGAGGTTCCAGAAATATATCAATAAAAGTATAGGCACAGGAAATATAGGGATAGCGGTATATTGTTCCTTTCCCCTGGAACTTCCCATTATAAAGAAAATGATTAATTTAATATATTAAATAAATAAATTTTGTTTTTTATTCATTATATATATTTGGTAGTACATATTCTTGATACTGTGGACATAGATGTTTCCAAAGATGGAAGGGAAATCTTTATATTTCTATTTCTAAATTCTGAATGAATGAAAAAATCAGATATTTAGAATATCTCGAAGTATTAAGAATTTTTTCCTTTCTATAATAAATAATTTGTTTATATGATAACTATTTCACACATAATATTTTAGAAAATATCTTTTAAAGATGAATATTTATTAATATGCTTTTACTAATTTTTTTCATTTTTAATAGATAGATAATATAAATATAAATATCGTGATTCAAGTAGCCCAATCAGTCAGTCTAAAGTCGTGAGTATTTAATTAAAATTATTCGAGCGGTTTTTGAGCAAATTTCAAAATCTGTGAAATAAAGTTGTACTTTTATTTAAACAATTTTTAAAAGTTTCCTGATATCTTTCTAGTATCAAAGAGCAATCAAACTAAATATTTTATTCTTTTTAGACTCATGGGATCTCAAAACGTGAACTCCGTTGAAAATTCACTATTTTTGTAATCGCAGTACTTCCTTATATTAAATATATAAATTTCATATATTGATATGAAAAATAAAAATATATATAAAACATTTGGATACATCCTCGCTTTCTATGATGGTCAAATCCATTGCGGCCTCTTAATTCCCTAGCTTTGGTTTTCTACCGAATATTTTCACTCTTTGTTCGGCGCCTCAGAGAGCGAAAACTTTAATGACAGCATTTTATGAGTACCAAAAATTTCAAAATAATACTTAAAGAGTCATACGAGAGATATTTATAGTTAGTATATTTTCTTGACCGTCTTGTTCTACTTGTTCCTAAGTGTGGGGCCCTCTTCCCCGGTTTCTAATTGTTATGTAAGCACTATCAGCCCCTTTTTCTATTTGAGCCTCCATCAAATTTTTTATATTTAAAATAATGTCTTGAAATATTGGAAAGACCGTGGATTAAATTGATGAAGTTATTATAAAAAATCTAATATAAATAAAAAAAAAAAAAGAAATAAGACATTTTAGTGTTCCTAATGTTTTGGGGCACTAAGACAATTCGTGAAAACAGACCGGATGAAATGCCTAGTAATAAGTACTCTTTATATTTCTTTAACTTACAGATGATTCATTAGAAAAATAATAATCCTCTTAAATAAATTCTTTTATATCAAATTGTTTTCTCTAGCCATTTTAAGTGTTAAATAATGAAATTTTTATATACTAGAATCATTTCCTTGATAATGAATTCCAAAATAATAAAAATTAATAAACATTGGAATTTTTTAAACTGTGAGATGTGATTTTCTTTATCAAAGGTGAAAATTTTATTTTAAATAAATTTATTTATTTAATGAAAAAAAAATGAAACATTATTATAATTTATTTATTCTAATAAAATTAATTAAAACAAATAAATATTGGTGAAAATATTTTCTAAAAATCAAATAAATAAAACTTATTGTTCCAAATATATTTATTTTATCCTAATGGTTTTTAATTTTGAAAAAAAAAGAGTGTGAATTAATATAATAAATTTCAAAAATATTAAAAATTTTACAATTAAATAAAAAGAAATATATAAATTTTGAAAATGATTTAAAATTTTTGATAACCCACCCTTTAACTCAATAAGAAATTCATTCAAGATATCTAAATATTTATTTCGATTAAATGTGATTTTTTAAGAAAAATAGAAATTTTGTACTTACTCCAAAATAATAAGCTTGTTTATAAGATCCCATTTTGTTCTTTTTTTTACGGTATTTACTTTTTAAAAATGATCTGTTCCCTTCCGGTTTAGTTATCAAAAAGAATACGAGCTATGTGTTTCCAGAACTCCTAGCGGAAGACAAGTGTACTAAGAAATTTATTGCAGTGTAAAATGAATTTAAAATATTGACGTTAACTTGAGGGTTGTTACTTCCTGTTTAAAATAAATACTTCAACTATAACTTTCCTTTGTTAGGAGGGGGGTTTGGAAATTTTTATTACATTTTTTTAACCAAGAGAAAATATTGCATTCATGTCAAATTTTTCGCTGAAAAAAAAGTATTTTTAGTAATGTTCTTTGCGTGTGTGTATGAACACAATCAGAGGTGTAGCTAAGACATTTTTAAGGGGAAGAAAAAGCATAAAAATGCCAACAAAATTTTGACTTTTTTTTTTTAAATAGACCTATTTTTGCCAACTTAGAAAATTGTCATCATTAATCAAAAACGTCAAAATTTTGCCAAATCCTAGTTGACCTTTTTTTTATTGAAAAAATAAATCTTCGATAAATCGAGGTGATGTAACGTGGAGGAGACTCTCCCCACCTCCTAGATGTGTTAATTTTTGCTTCAACCAGGCCCCACCTTGAATACGCCACTGTCTCAAAGTTTTAATAGAATTAGAAAATGAATTAGGGAACAAAATTTATTTTATATTGGAATTAAAAATTTGGCCAAATAAATGTTAGTTAATTGTTTTTTAATTTTTTTGAGAGGTAAAGCGAGTGCAGGGAGATAAGACGCCCGCGAAATATAAAATTTGCCAGAATTTAAATATAAAACAAATGAATATTTGCAAAAATAATAAATTTATAAAATTAAATTTTTTAATTTAACATTTTAAGAATAGGAATATTTTTTCCGGCGAAAAACATACAAATGATACTTGCCTGATTATCGGGTTGCCTATTTTTAATTGATTCTTGTAAGGCAAGCAAACTCGGGATTCACGGGCCGCATGCGGCCTTCGAAGTGTTTTTCAGCCCTTAAAGAATATCACATCAGAAATGCCAAAACTGAAACCGGATTAACTAAAAGGATCCACTTCCTACAAGCAATTTTTCGACTTGAGGTTTTCTTACTAACCGTCTAGAAATTTTATCTTACCTTTTTTAAAGAACTTCCTCTGATTTTATTCACTCTGCTATATGTTTTTCCTGTCCTCACTCAATTGTTCTTTTCTCCAATCTTCTGAACTTTTCTTAAGCTTACCTCTATGACCGACCCCACATCAAAAGCAAAAGAATTGCAAAAACACGAAATTTTAATAAAAGCAAAAATAGATGAAAAAAATGCCCCCCTCCCCGTGGCTGAGAAGGTAGAGGTATTGACATTGTCAATATTGATAACCTTACAAGCTAAGAGATGAGTACAGATCCCAAGCACTCCGAGAAAAATTTATTTAAATCAAATGGATACCATTTATTATAAATAAATATTGCATCGTTAATAAATATAATATAATTAGATTGTTTAATTAATAATTAAAGACTATATGGCCTCATACGGAAAAAACTTAAATAGAAAGATTTAAAAAATTACAAAAAAAAAAGTTTAAATGCCATTTCTAATAATCTCTTCGGAAAAAAGAAAAAACCTCTAAACAGTCGTAGAGAAAAAAATTTTATTTGAGCCCCCACCCCCCCAAAGCAAGAATCCTGGCTACGCTAATGGGTACCGATGGTTTAAAGGGTTGAATGGGTCCTCCTTTTAATTCCAAATAATACAGTTTTATTGGAAAAATGTTTATGTGAAGTGGTCCGAAGGTCAAATTAGTTTACACCAATGTTGAGAGGTATCTCCAAATGCTTGTCTTATATACCGATTATTTTTAAAATATTTATTCAATATAAGATTAAGTCTAGTGTTCCGGGTGGAATATGAGATTTAGAAAACTTCTTTTTCAATAAATATCTCTCTATTCTTTAATTATAAATAAATAAAAAAACAATAACGGATTTTTCAAGTTCGTTGAAAAAAAAGCAAAACTAGACTCCTCAATAAATAACGTTAGCGTTTTTTTAACGTACCTAGAAAAATTTTTCGGGAGGGGTGCAATTGCTGCCAATTTATATGAGAGCTCTGTAAATAGGTTTATTCCCGAACTGTACGATTCATGTGCATTATGAAAAGTACATTTTTTCACTCTTCGCATGCGTTGTTTACAATACGCATGCGTCGTACAGATTGGGATCAGCTCACTTTTTGGAACAAATTTAACTTGACCATTACGGGGTAACGGATTATAAAAATTTTAGAATCGGGGATTAAAATATTTATAAACATTGTTGTCTCTTAGTTGATTTGTTTATATATAGATATATTTATATATAAATAAATAAAAATTAAGGTTTACCGGCTTAATAACAATTTTATCTATAGAAGAGTTCATTTTTATAATATATTATATCTATTTCTTTTAATATGAAATCACATTTAACACATATACATCAAACATTAATAAACATAAACGATATTAACAATAATACATTAATGCATCACACTACAATAACATTAACCTAATATTTAATACTGAAAATTTTTTTATAATATCCTCCTCAAATTTTTTGTGCCCATTTTAAAATTTATTTTAATTTTGCTACAAAGCATGTATGTAAAATTTCGTTGATCTAAACTAAAGCGTGCTCAAGTTCGTATTAACGAACATACACAGAGACACCCACATAATTCGAAAAATGGTATTTTTGGACTCAGGGAGGTCAAAACGTCAAGAAGAATCAAAATCTCGAGAACAAATTATTGGATGATTACAATACTTTCCCTATTCTACACAAACGAAAAAGTAAAGAAAGGCAAAAAAATTGAAACCAAAATAATTAAAGATATATTCTATTAATATAAAAATATATAAAAAAAGTTTCATCTAAATAAGGTAAATATTCAAAAAAGTTGGAATCACTAGACATATATATATTATATATATTTCAAATTAGAGAGAATTTTTTGTATTCGTTTTAAAATTTATCATTCTCTCTCTGTGTTTTTCTGAAAATATCATCTAGACGAACTAAGGAAATATTTTTTATCCTCTTTATTATCTTTTTCTTATTTTTTTTTTTTTGGCAATTAATTTTGTAGTTAAGGGGAATTTAAAAAGTAAAAATAAAAAGACATGTTTAAACTCAAGATTTTATTCAAAAGATTTATTTTTTAGCATTAATTTTGTTTTATGGATGAATGAATGATAGCATTCTTTAACGATTCTCGATGTTTTAATGAAGAGGGTCATATCTGAAAAGTGACATATATATGTTTTCAAATTTACAAGAAAATTTTAAGGTATTATAATAACATATTTTGTGTGAAACGTTTTGGACTTGGTCTTGTTTTAACTCTGGACTAATTTCATTGTTGGTGAAAGTCAAAGTCTAATTTTAAGTCATGCTTGGGGAGAAATGAGGTAGCACAAGGTTTAGGTTGTCTAATACTAACCATTATTTAAGTCTAATCTAATTTAACTATTAATTTTATACTCATCAAAAAGCAACAAAGTTTTTAATTGAAGCTCAAGTCTAGTTTGGGTGCATGGTTTAGGTAAATTCAGCATTATTTAAAGGACGTGCAAGCTAAACTTTCTTAATTCAACTATATACGAGTTTGATACATTTTTTAAAATAGTACATGGTTGCAAACAAATTCTATACATTCACTCCTTGTGGTAACAATAAAGAAACTGTACAGTTATGAATCCGGCATCTAAAATTGGAAAGTTTATCCAAACCAATGATTGACTTAAACCAAATTTGAACAAGGCTTTCTAATGACCATATATTAGAGATTGGCATATTCATTCCTTTTCATGAATGAGTCATTTAGTTTTTATTAAATATAAAAAAAGGTTTGATGGATGCAGCCAAAATTATATATATATATGTTCCAATGATTTTTTGAAAATTATATTAATAGATGATAGTTTGAGTCATTGTAAACAAAAAGGTTTATACAAATAATTATATGCTTGATATTCAATATTTATCAGGTAAAATCTTTTAAAAAGTACAATTTGAGATGAAAGTTATTTATTTCACAAGTACACTTTTTGCCTCTAGTTTGGGAGGATAAAAACAGAATAATAGTTTTAGGTGTGGCGGCTAAGAGGGTCTTTGTACATGAATAAATTTAAATGCTGTGGAGAGCGTAAACGAACCGAATCCTGAACATTTTTATTCGCTTCATTCTTTCTTGCATGAAGTTGGAAGCTTTTCAATTTTCTCGGATGTTTACATATGCTTGGATTTATTTGCGTTTAGGATCAGCTTCGAGTCTGATTGCGCAAGTAAATCCAGGCATGTGTCAACCTAACTTAAATTTCTTTGATATGTGTATGGTTGCAAAGAAAATTAATCTTAGGTGTTAGGTAGGAGCTCGCTTCACCTCCAAAGTTAAATTGAAATGGTTTATCTCGATAACTACTATGTGTTAATATAAATGTTTCAATTTATAATGACCCGAATTTTCATCTACAAACATTTTTTTGGCTCACTCTATAGAAAACCACATATCAAAAAACATTCAATAACTTTGATAGCTGAGAAGACATGTTTTCCTATTCTAATAAATATCCGAGATACCTCTCTTTAAAAAAGATGGAATCTATAGAAGAGAAAAGGATCTTAAAAGACCATAGATTTAGAAGAAATAAATAAAAAAGGATATGTATTCTTCAAAGTAGATCTCTTTTGGGGGATGACTCGTTCATGAAAGAACGAAAAGCCTATATCTTCCATATATGTTTTCTTAAACATACAATTTATAACATATTTAAAAACAATGGAATTTACTTACTACTTAACTATTTATTCTCATTCTTTAAACTTCCATTCTTGTCTACACATTGGACATTGATGATGAACTTGTTGAGAATTTAACCATTTCATTATACAGTGTATATGAAAGCAGTGAGAACATTGGCCCCAAACTAAAAAGATATATATAGAAATATAAATTAAAACAACAATGAATAGTAGAAAGTGATGGTAAGAAAAAAATAAAACGCAACTTGTAGAGGCTAAAATTATTAATTCAGAGGGTATTTAGTTAAAGGAGGAACAGAAATCCTAGAGAGAAATAAAAAAATTTGGGTTTGGATATCATATTGCTTCAGTTTTCTTAAATGTAAATAATGAAAAATCCTTTAATGATTAAATGCGAATGTCTTCTCAAACTAGGACTGAAATGTAGCAATTGATCATTAAATATTTGTGGCCTGAGCAATTTGACTATGACAATTATTATCAGCAAGGCCGGGATGGTGGAAGATTTTGTAAATTATTAGTGGGGTTAAATTTCTTATCTTGTTACTTCAACATATTTTATTTATTACCGGTATCAAAAAATTTTAACGTTATGTTTTAATTCGCAACTTACAAAGAAGCAAAGTAAATTGATAAATTTCTTTAATAAGGAAATAGAGAGATAAATTTATTTTTATTTATATTGCCTAATTCTTAAAAAAACAAAAAAAAAAGGTATTTCCTAAATTTTTTTATATTGAAAGTATTATTTTTTGGTTTATAAAAAATAAGAGATAGCTGACTAATCGATAGCAAGAAATGATGGAAGGTAGTCAAATAAATACTTAAAAAGTTCAAAGAGTAGTTTTTTGAGTTTATTATAAAAATTGTCGATTTTTCGGTCAACTCTTCGGATCCTTTTTGGATCAATTTTATTATTAAGAACTCCTCGGTATCTCCTAATTTGATATGATAAGACTGGATACTGATGTATAACATGTCCGTTTCTGGTTCATAATTCTTTGTCTTATCAAATCAAACTAGAAAATCTTGATATTACAGATAGTGTCAGTATTAAAAATAATCCTGAAGAAATCGATCGAAACATTATCATTTTATAAGTAAAGGCAAAAGGATCTAATTTATTTGATTGCCTTCAATCGCCTCTTGGCTATTTCATTTATATTCATTCACTGTTTAGTATAAAATTTTTTGTTTGAATATTTTCTATAATTTTTTCTTCGACCCCACCTCTCATCTATGACTATCAGTCTCATTAAGATTAAAACATGTTTGTTTTTTACATGACATAAAAGGATAAATAGGAGTTTTATAATTTATAAAATATTTTTACTATAAGTCGGCTAGTTTTGATTATTATTCATGTCATTATCTGCAAACAAATCAAACATTGCAATTGTCTAAAACCAGATGATACTTAAAACAAAATGTGATTATTAAAATGACTAAATTACCTAAAGGGCAATCATCACCAGGGAGTTTACAGTCAGGACAACATCCATCAAAGGGCATACGGCATATTCCACAATTGTCATCATTGGCGACCCATCGCCAAGTTGCAACGCCACACCACGCTGTTTCATTTTAAAACAATCAATACAAATAAATAAATATTAATAATCAATTCACAATTAGATGATAATTTACCTTTAATAGTAACTTTCATCGTCATATAAAATTTTCATTATTTATTTCAGAGTGAAGATTCAAAAAAAAAATTAAATAAAAAAACAAACAAAAATATCTTATGATAAAAAATAGAAAGTTTTTCACTTATGAAATTAAGATAAAATAATTTTTTGTTATTTAAATGTCACTAGCAAATCGAAAAAAATGGTGACGAAATTGCAACTGTCATCAACACCTCTATAGGCCGAGAAATGAACTATCAATTTATAAGTCGCCAATTTTGAAAAAATTTGTTTTGTTTTAAGCGATATATCTCTGGCTGTCTATTGAAGTCATAACTGAGTTGACATTTCAATATTTTGATGGACAAATTACCAAAAGTATATCTAATATTTATTACACGATTTAACTATTTAGTGTCTATATGTATGTGTGTATCTGTGGACAAGTTTGCTCTTAAACCCACTTGGCTAATTAATTCCCAAAAATTATTTAAGAATCTTTATTTAATTTCTTATTTACGTCAACTTTTGGTCCATATTACACTGCAAATATAACCTTTGATAACTTATGGATAGAAATTTTCAGTTTTTTTTTGAATATTTATATAGAGAAAAATATGTTTAAATAATAGTTGTGTGGATTAATATTCTAACTATAACTTTTTTTAGATATTTTTTAATAAAATCCATAGTTTTTGAAAAAAAATATTCAAAGAATATAATACATTTTATAATCTAAGTCAAGGGTGTCCAAAGTTTTTTTGGTGAGGGCCAAATATAGAAAAATAAGCAAAGGCCCGGGCCACACACAAGAGGTGACATATTGACACATGATTACTGTGTGTATTTCTAACTC
>JAAAKE020097444.1:0-19194 GCA_010014785.2 Anisolabis maritima
GAGATCATTTTCAATCTCTCCGTATTAAATTAATTTTTTTCGTATCGATTTTTTCTAAATATTTTTTCTTTTTACTTAATAATAAAAGCGGCTAGTAAAAATTGTTTTTTTCCGTGTATTGACATATAGTTAAGCCAATGTTATATATATATACAGGAATCCTCTACTTAACAGGATTAATTAATCCCAATAAATTGCCGTGCAAAGCCAAATCGTGTTAATCGAAAAGAAAGAGGAGAAAGTAACAATGTAAAATATTATAATTCATCCACTTAAATGTATTTCTAAAAATATTTACTTTTTTAGATTATTTACTATAATAATTCGAATGCGATGGATCGTTTGCTCTAGGTCTCATCTTTGGGAAAATTCGTTCAACCGCTGTACCGATTAGGATGAAATTTCTAACATCTCACAATTTTAATAAAATTTGCTAAATTTACTAATTCGAATGGGAGAAATCGATTGCGCTAGGTCTCATCTTTGGGAAAATATATTTAGGGTATTTCTGTTTGGTGGGCCCTATTTTTTACGAATGGCCCTCTATTTAGGTTTTATGGCTAATTGCAAAGATCCTAGCTTTGAAAACTATTATTGACTTTTCTTTGCCATTAAAAAAACCCGAGCGACGCTCGGACTCTACAGTACTATTACCTAGCCACGGCTATTTCATATTTCAATAAAAAAAGAAAAAAAACATCACACCAAACATTTTAAGAAATTTTCTTTTTAGATGAGTTGTGAAATTTTATTTCTTATATCTCTCTATAAAAGAAAAAAGAATAAAAAAAGGAAGAAATATAAAAGAAAACGGAAACGAAACAAAAAAAACTCTCAACAAAAGTATTGGTATATTATCTATCTCTTAATCAAGATAGCAAGTATTTCCTTTAATATTTCTCAACTCTCCCTTGACGCAATTTTCTACTATTTTTGTTATAACATTTTCGTTCTTTGTCTGAGCCACTTGTGGTTCTAAGCCCAAAGGAACTGGGATTGGAGGTTCCCTCTGGACCCTGGGAATGGGGGGGCATGGAGATGCAAGCGACGAGTTTTAAATTAGTTTCACTCAAGTTTTGGCCAATGTTTAGATTGGAACACAATGCCATATATATGTATATACATACATATACACAGATATATAACTTGAAGGATTTATATACTCTTTGCTGTTGTTAAATTTAATTATAATTAGTAGTTTATTGTGATTTATATTTAGTCAATTTAAAACATGAATAATAATATATTGTTTTATTTAAAAGGGTTAAAGCACTCGTGAAAATTTCTCTTCAAAATAGGTTTATAAATTAGACATTAACTTCTTTTTGAATTTTCTCATTTGAGATGAGATTTTTTAATCCGTTTGTCTATGTTTTTAGTTACATGGTAGCGAACGTTGTTTTATCATATTTATAAGACGTTACTGAAGTATAAGCCTTAATAAAATCTTTTGCATCATACTGCTTAATAATTATACTCTAAAAATATGTAAATTCTGAAAAATCTATTAGTGGGTTGATCATTTGGGTTGCCTACCCTCTAGCAGCTAAACATGAACTAAAGGAAATTATGCAACTCATTGAATATTTATCTTGCCGACCCCGAATTATCATAATAAGACAAAGCGAAAAAGATATCATTGGAGTAACAATAAAAGGGAGAATTGTATGCAGGCTTTCGGGCTCCAAATGCCAATGCCAAATTGATTGTTCCCATTGTAAATTATTTCATGATAATAATAGCAAAATCGAAAAAATAAATATTTTATATTATAATACTTAAATATGTTCCTCGTGATATTCATTGTTGACAGCTTAAATTAATGCTAATAATTATTTATTTATTTAAATTACATATTCCTAAAATAAATCTTTATTTTTAGCCCTTTAATGTGTATCCTGACTAATTTTTTTTAGAAAAAGAACATTGATTATGTAAATTTCATCTTGTTGTTTGCTTTGTTAATTTGTCAAAGAGATTGTATAATTTTTTCTTCATTTTTATTAAATCAAATTTAAATATCCTTAGGCTTCAAAATAACAATATTAATACTAACAAATACAAATATCATATATTAATATAGGCATTTTATTATTAAATTAATTATTAATATGGAAATTATAATAAAGGGATTAGAACAAATTTTCGACCTGAAATATTTTCTCATCTCTAATTTTGCAAATATATTATTCGAGGTATGAATAGAAATGAACTCTCAACAAGGAAAATTTTTCTTTTGAGAAAATATTTTGTTTCTTCTTACGAGAGAATCAGCTTCAATGTGCAATATGATGATATTTTGTAGATTGACATCTCCAATTTTGCTTTGATTGCTCTTTTTATATATATATATATTTTAATATTTGAATAAAGACAAATAATCTCTGCAAAAATCTTACGGACAAATTTTTCAAAAAGGAATTAGTTGAGCCCCAGCTCCGAGGCCGAAAGGGTTAGAGATGTTGACATTCTCAATTAATAACAAAAAGCCAACGTTATGAGTTTAAATCTCAGTCAGTTAGATAAAAATTTATTTATCACTTGGGTTCCAATTATAATATATTAATATATGGTATAAATAAATACGGCTTGCTAACCGTTTTCTTAAAGGTATAAACAGTTTTCCACAGGCTTACTCTTGCTCTTCCTGGTTGCATGTCTTGCATGTGACCACTGGTCTTTATAGGTCTTTGAATCTTGAAAAAGTACTTCTCAAATAGTCAAAAGTCGATTTGAGATCAAAAACTAATCATTTCTAAACGAGATTAGAACGAATATAAATTATATAAATTTCGTGGAATTTCGTTTGGGGTATACCGCGGAAACAAAAAGCGAATTAAACGCGCACACACGCATAAATAACGTTTTTTAAAACATGAAATAAGCAGTCTAAAATTTTTAAACTTCCAATATATTCTTCTCCCTTCTCCAAATTCTCCAAGGGAAGGCCGCGAAGGAATAGTTTAATTGTAAAGGACTGAGTCTTTAAAACTTTTGTGAGTCTTATCTGTTTGATATCTAAATTCATTCTGACACCTTCGAAAGCTGATTCCTTTCAGAGATTAAGAGATATTTATTTGTATAGGTATCTTGACAATTACAAATTTTTAAAACATTTAACAGGGCGTAGGTGTATTAAGTATGACTGTACATTAGAAAAAATTTTCAAATAAATGTTGCTTGGATTACTATTATTAAAACAGATTTTTAATAAATTCCTTAAATTTTTGCTTAACAGAGTTGTGGCTCTGAATTCAAGCCGTGAAGGCAATAAATTAAAATAAAATTGGCTGCATAAGACTTGTCTAGTTTTTTCGCCATTAACTTTTTGCAAAATAGTAAAAGATTAAAAAATACTAATAATAAAGTACTTTTTATTATATTGATTTGATTTGAATTGGTTGCTTCTCTATTCATATCATTTTATTTCTAATAGAATATACCTAATCATAATATATAAAAAAAAATTGAAAAATAATAAATATCTTTTTTAAAAAATGTAATTAAAAGAACGTCCAAAACCATTCTGGTCTGTTTTATGTTGTTGAAAAAATATAAGTATTTCCGCCCCCCCCCCTTTTTTTTTTAATTTTGAATAAATTTCATAATCGTGTGACAAGGCAAAAAGTTTATATGAAGGTCATTTTTTTGATAAAAAAAAAAGGAGAGGGAGGGCGAACAAATAATAATAAATAAATAAATATTCTTTTTATACATTTCATATTTATAAAAATTTTGTCTCTCATATGAGCATAAAAATAATAAATCTAATTACTCCATTCATATTTGTTATAGGAAGAAATAAAGAGACAATCGGAGAGTGCAGAATCCGTTTAATTTTTGGCCTCATGTCACCTCGTTGAAAGCACAACAATATTATTATATAAGTTATACTATATCTTTCATATGTAAATAAGAGAGATATAATCAAGACTATAAAATTTAAAAAAATGGACGTAAACACTTTTGAGTAATAAGTAATTATTTTTTTATAAGGGGAGGTCCACCCCAAAAGGTAAAGAGAGGTGGGGTAAATTACCCTTGCATGGCCTTGAAATGACTGAATTTCCTTGTTAGCAGAATTTTTGCGCGCTCCCCCCTCCACTGAGCTCTCCCCTCCCTCTGGCGCTGGCCCCCGCCTCCTCCCCCGCCACCGCCGCCGCCTCCTGCTCTCCGGCAGGCAAGACAGACCAGCCAGACGAGAGGACGCCATCGAGCCCCATGTACTTCTTCAATGCTATACATCAAACCAGAGAGGTAAGCAGCTTGCTCTATTATTAATATTTCCTTCATTTGGGTATTTTAATAATATTATGAAAATATTGTATTTTAACAAGGAAGAAAGAAAAGAGGCAGCCAACAAAAACAAATTGTTGAATTATTTTTGTGGACATTTCGAGCGCACCTCGTGCTCAATTTCAGGAACTATAGTCAACAAAATTTATTCATATATAAATCAAAGGAAATACATTTGAGATGTTATACAAAATTATATAGATATCATACATACAGAAATTTTCAAAGCTGCTGTTGAACAGTGCTTAATATTTGGATATAAAGATGTGAATTGCAATAGAGCACTTATATAAAATTATATGAATAATTTTTTATTACAATTATATGTGCGTGATAATTACAAACAGGCCTAAGTTATATGTTTGGCATTTACTATTCATCATCAGAATGAATGTCAATGTTGATCGATTAACTATTTAAATATTTTAATGTTTCTAAAATGAGTTATTTATTTATAGATTTTTTATTAAAAATATAATTAGTTAAATTATAAAATCATTTTATATTTTTTACATCCTTCCATGCAAATAGAGTAATTATTATTATAAATATTATGCTTTTAATAAAGAATTTAAATTTTCATAAAAGAGAAGGTCCTAAAATTACAGACGAACTCTTTATATTTTATTGATAGCGACCATTTCTATAAATTCTCTGTTAAAGGAATTTTCGGAGCTATATATAATTTCAAACTTTTTAAAATCGAAAATGTGATTTGAAAAAATATAAAGTTATTTGTTCATCTGGAGCGCTATTGATATCACATTTTCGATTTGTTATATTAGCATTGTCTCTAATTAATTAATTTACCACTGCTTTAGGATATTGACTTTCATTCAATCAAAAAGATATTACACGGAAATATGAACGAGCTGGCATAGTGTATAAAATTAAATGTAGTGGCAATCATTTGTAAAAATATTCTTCATTATCCATTGGCACCACAAAAAGAAAAGCATCGAATGCGTTAATATGAACTCTTAGTACAGAAGTAAGAGTTTGGCTTTAGCACCCCATTGAAAAAATCTCATTTTCGATTTTAAAAATTTTGAAAACATACAGCGACGAAAATTATTTTAAAAAAGAATTTGTAGAAATATTCGCTATTTGAAAATATAAAGAATGCATCTGTAATTTTAGAACGGACATTCAGAGCCTTAACATATGGAATGAAAATTTAATATCTTTATTAAAAGTATAATATTAATGATTTCATTCTATTGGCTTTGGAGGATGTAAAAAATATAAAATTATTTTATAAATTATATTTTTTTTATTTGGCGTTTGAAGGCATTTAGACTCCGTCCTCATTAATTTATATCAATTGCTACCCAATATATAATATAAATTAATCTTTGTCGCTCAGGATGGGAATTGAACCACTGACCTGGATGGACAGTTTAATTTTATAATTTAACTAATTATATTTTTAATAAAAAATCTATAAATAAATAAATAATTTTAGAAACTTTAAAATATTTAAATAGATAATTGATCAGCATCGACATTCATTCTGAGGATGAATAGCAAATGCCAAACACATTACTAAGCCTTGTTTGCAATTATCACGCACATATACAGTTGTAATAAAAAAATTTACTCATATAATTTACTATAATAATAATAATAATAATTTACTGATATACTCTTTTTTCGTCGATTTTCACAAAATTCGCTCTAACAATTTTGAATAAAATTCAAATTTTAATTATTTTTTAGATGATTTTTGAAATGAAACCCTTATCTACTCCAAAATTGTTAGGGGGGCCCACTTTACTGATGTATTCTTTTGCCGTTGTACGGGAAAACTACGGGAGCTCTGTTTCTTAAATTACAAGAACGAAATCGATTAAATTGATATTAAAGAGTTACCTACAAAAATCTGATGATAGCACATCATTCAACTTTACTTACCTTAAGTAAGAAAGCGTTGTGTGATTTCTTTATCTTTATTATCTAAAAAAATAATATTTCTATCTGCACATAATTTGGAATTGTTATAATATACAACCTAATATATAAAATTTTTTTTTTTTATAATTATAGCAGTTAAATGTATATATTCTTTTTCTTATCTTTAAATGAGTTGTCCGATAAATATTTATTTACAAATTTTTTTAATAATTCATATCATATTTAAATATTCATATAAATAACTAAAATATAAAAAATAAAAATTTATACACGTATCGAGAAGTCCTTTGCTAACTTTGCCGACCAAGTGAAGGTTAGTAAAGTAAACTTTTGTAAACATAAAAAAAAAAAAATTTAAATTGAACTAATGGTAACAAAATGCGGTTTGAAGTCCTCTGAACCTATTTAAATACTTTGGGAGGATGACTCTCTCTCTGTGTGGGTATGTATGTGTATAGATAACAGCAATGATAATTGCAGGTGGTTTCTTATGATTAGAAGAGCGAAAAATTAAAAATCGGAGGCGATTGGGTCTTAAACAATGAAATGGAAAACGAAATAAATTGTCTCATGCCACTGTTAAAAGTGATCGTTTTTAGTGACATTGCAACGAGTTCCACGGGTCTGTGTTGGGAAATAACTCGAAAAAATTATCGTAGCCATGCAAACATATTCTTTTTAAATTAAAGGGGTGTCTTTGAATAATCAGGAATAAATATATCACATATGTCACATAATTTTCATTTAATCGATTATTTTTAATATTTTATTCGAGCAAAAATTTTATATTTTAATAGACATGGGTTGGCATTATTTTTAGTCACATGGTCAGAGAGGCTCTCTAGGCGGGTTCAAAGGTCGCTTTTTAAGAAAAATTCTCCAAATTTCAAAAGTGTCTGTCTATAATAATAATTTTTAGTAAATAATTGAATATCTTGAATATATTTTGAATTATAATTAGCAATTAAAATATTTTTTCGCTTCCCACCAGTTAAGAATCACTGCTATAGAAAAACAAATTTTTCCTATTTATTGATTTAGTCTTCCACTAACCGACTAGAATATTCCATCAAAATATAATTCTATAATTCAAACTATAAATTAATTGTATTTTGTTTAAATTTTTTTCTATGCAAAATCTTAGGAGGGAGGGTTAATGCCCCTCCTCTTCCTACTCCAATGACTCTGACTTAGGATCTCCTCGAAATATTTATTATCCATAGATAGGGTGGTTATAAATATTTCGGTCTAATCAGAAGACTTTTTTTTATTTTATGCCTGAGAATTCTTTTCACTTTGAATTTCTATTTCCTGAGGCGGAATTAATTTTTGAAAATCCTAAAATCCCCATAAACAAATACATAAAATTTCACTTTGTTCATTGAGCTGTAATTGAATACTAATGGGGTTTTTCCATTGAGTAGATAAATTTTCAGAGCAGGTTTCTGAATTTCATTCGTTCAGTTTCGGGATCGGTGACCTCTCTAATGTTGAGTCTCAGGAACCACCGGAGAATGAGTTAATGATATTGATTTTTAAATCCTAACATCGTCCCTGGAAACTAAATTCATTTAGGAAAAATGATCATAACACTATTGCAAATTTGTTGATATCATATAGACCTGTAGAATAAAATTGGATCAACGATAAGTTCAAACTATCTTATCTTAAGAATATAAGATTTAAGAACAAATGTCATCCGGATCACTTATTTTTTATTCATAAAACATCTTCTGATAACTTAACGAATTTATGCAAATTTACAATTAAATCGGTTCAGCGGTTTAATCACCATAATATTACAAATAAGACTTTAGTCTGATTCTAAAGAACTTCGTTCACGCTCAAATACCTTTCTAATTTAAAATAATTATTAAAATCTTTTATAAATTTAGAAAGAGTAGAGACATCCAGGGGTGAGTTAAAACTTGAGAAGCCCTGGCCAATTAATTTCCTAGCAGGGGCGATGTTAAGAGATTTTTTGTTGGGGTGACGAATCATATAAAGGCTAAAGAGTTTTGACCTTTTTTTAAATCATATATCTAATATTGCTATCTTTGACCTCTTGATCTAAAATAGTCAAATCTTTAATTTATTTAACCTCTAAAGTATAAAGTCTTTATGCCATTTGCTTAAACATTTTTTTGCAATATAGTTTCATCCTCGTAACACTTTTTAATGCATCAATACAATAAATTTTGTTTTTAAACAAAATTTAAAGCAAATTCTTTGCTCCATTAAATTACCTATTTAAAAAATTGCCAACAAAAATTTTTCAAATTCACAAAAGACGCTATAATTTCTAGCCTAACAAACGAAATCATGTTAAACTTATGTCAGATATCAAGGACAGTCATACCAACTTAAAAAACGAATTATTGTATCAATATTTTTAAAACAAAAGTCACCTTACTTTTTGATCATAGGTTTATATTCTTAAATTTGTTACAACTTTGTTTAAAAAATCATTTTACGTTGAAATTGGAGCGTTTGCCATTTTGGCAAACAGTAAACAAAGGTAATTAATGTTTAATTTCAATCAAATAATGAATGAGAGATTTAAATATATTAATTAAAATTAATTATTATTAATTAAATTATAGACAAAAAATATCTTTTAATTAATGTACTATTATTTGTTAGTAAATGGTCGAGCAAGTCCAATTGATTTGTTTTAAATTTGACTTTTAAAAATAGTTAACAAAAAACTCATTTTAATTAGTCTTATTACAAAATGTTGACACTCCTAATTGATTACAAAGTAACACATGCACTGAGGGGGACTGACAAAGGGAGGATGGTGAAATCTCCTCCCAGCTCAGCGAAAGTTTGAAAATTTCGTCCAAATTGACTTTTTTTTAATTCAAAATTTTCTTAACAATTTATTTCCCCCCCCCCCCCCCCTCTCTTATCTTAAAGCTTCTTCTTACTAATAGAACAATCAGTTTAAATTCATTTAACGCCCAAGTATGGGGCATGGTGTCTTTCCAAATCCAAAAATTACGTATCTATATTAGGATGCATAGGACAGAACCTAAAAATCAGGTTGACTTCTATTCAACTATTAAGCGTGTCAATTGTTTCAATATTTATATTTATTCAAAAAAAAAAAAAAAAATATTTCATTTATTATTCAAAAATTCCATCTTATGTTCTTATTTTATATAAAATTCTTATTTTAAAGTCAATTAATTCTACGTATTTCGTTCAAAATTCCATTAATGTTGATTTTATCTAAAAGGAAGGATGGGATTAGAAGTTAATTAAAATTTAAATAATAAAGATTTTATATAAAAATTACTAATTTTCTCAGTTAATAGCGGCCAATAAAAACTTTTTCTTTAGTACAGTAAACCTGCAATACGGGAGCAACGTCATGAATTCATTGCAGGCACGGCAAAATCGCGTTCCTCAAAGTTAACTTTCTATGGAAAAAATGTATCAGTTCAAATTATGAAAGTATGTATAATTTAAACAAACCTAAAGATTGTTGTAAAGAATACGTTGCTAAGGCAACACGACGCTCTGCGTTTGAATGAAATTCTAGCGTTGGACGAATTAAATGGAAACAATTAATTAATGTGCGTTCTGCAAATCCGCAATCGGCAAGGATTTACTGTATTACAAACATCTCTACGGATTACTAGTTTATACGTGGTTTTCTTATATAATTTTAAATTTCTTAATTAAAATAACAACCAAAATTTTTCCATTTATTTTGAGCAAAATTCATTATAAAATTTAAAGTTCTTGATTTCAATATATCTGATTTTATCTCTAAAGCTAAATAAAAAAAAAAAAAGGAACGCCTCTTCTGTAAACGCAATTAGTCTAATGTTTAAAGATAGGAAGAACAAAAAAGGCCCTCTTTTAATGTAATGGTTAAATTTATTTTTTTTTTTTTCACAACCATAAGATGAATATAGAAGAACGTGTAACAATGGTTGTCTGTCAAATTCAAAGAAAGAAGTGGATTGAAATCGGAGAGGAGCCGGTAGATAATACGACACGCATTCTGGCACACATTTAAAAGAACGAGTAGGCTGTGTCAGTATAAATAACATGTGATATTTTTGATTAAAATGATCTATCAAGATTAACTTTCAAAATTTTGCCTACCAATTTATGAATGATCAAAAAAAAAAAAAAAAAAAACCAAAGGGGCTAAAAAAAAAATCAAATGAAAATTCAAAATAAGAAAATTTGAATGCTTTTTGGCTGTGAACCTAGGGATTTGCAATTTCTTTTTTTTTATTTGATAGTAGACGAATATAAACAGGTCAATTCGTTTTACTATTAGTTTCGGTATTGAATTTGAAAATAAATATTTTTTGAACATTTTTGGTAATTTGGTTCGGACTCCATCTTAAGAGCAAAGAGCCAATTAAGTGAATGGGAATTCTTCTTAAAAAGAATTCCCTAAATAGATACATAAGTAAAATAGATAGACCTATCGATTTTAATAAATATATGAAATGTCAATCAAGCGCGGATTCAGCTTTTTTTTTAAATTTGAATATAAATATTTATTTTAAAAATATAAAACCTAATGAGGTTCAAGATATACAGAAAAAAATTACCTTATTGAAATTCATTGAAGAGTTTTCTAATCTCGACATTATCCATTTATAAAAGCACTTTCTTCACTCTCTATAGAGAAAGGAGAAAGCAGAATCTTTTTCCTCCCCTTCCGCGAGGAAATTTCACCAAATATCGACTTTTGCGTCTTTTTAAGTAAGCAAATATAAAAAAAGACATTATGTATGTATATTTGTGTTAGTGTTAGACGAGCCTGGGGTGAGAGAATGAGGTTTTACACTAAGTCTGCCTGGTGACATTTTTAAAAGATTCTTCGTCTTTCATTACCTTTCTTCCGTAACCAAAGTGCCGGCATAAAAAAAATTATAAATGCCCGACGCACACCCTCCGCCTGATGAGAACGGAGGAGGGAAATGATAGCATATAGGAAGCAGAAGAAATGGCAGGCTTAGCTGGGGTAACTCGTAGTCCCCGTCCACATACTGATGTGTGGGTCGCCAAGCATTAGGCTTTGGGATGGACCGGCATGTTCTTTCTCTTGGTTTACATCGTTCCCGAAATAAAGGAATTTTTTATAAAAACATATTATACCTAATTTATAAAAACGTTAAAATTTCTAAAGGCGCGCAAATTTTATAGCTATAATCGCATAACCAAGAGATTTTGAAAAATGTTTTTATGAAAGGAAAATGGTATTCTTTTCTTGTCCCAGTAAATATGTGTATGACCTGGAATTAAGGTTTTGGTTAAAATCGGTCAGCGAGTTGGAAATAAGCAATATCTTCTATTATGTATGAGTTTTTTTTAATACCGTCTTCCGATTGTTTTTTTTTTTTTTTTTTAATGATATTCTCAAATACTGAATAATAACAATTAAATCATTCAACATTCATCTCGCACTCATTTATCTTTGATATTCTCTTAGATACCTCTAAAGGTCACAAAGAGGGGGAGTCGAATTTCTTATTTAAACAGGACAACATTTAAAATCTTTCTCTAAATATTATGTTAGGATTGAAAGAGAATTTATCAAAATTATTTTTTTATTTTATATTAAGTTCTAAAAAAAAAATAAATATTCAATTTTTTTTATAATAAAATTTAATCTTTTGACGCTTAAATAATTTTAAAAAATACCACGTATTTATTTATACAAATTAAAATATAAATTTTATACGTAGGGAAATTGAGGCCTTTTCAGTTCAATAAAAAAACAAAATATATAAATATAAAATTATATATTTTATTTATATTCCTCTCTCAAACCTCTGCTTTCGACTGCTAATGCTGTCTCTCTTCCTCAAGAGAGGTCTCATATTTTGGAGTGCCTTCTTAATTTATACCTCATTCTTTTGAAAAAAATATTTAGATATTAAAATTATAGACAATTTTTTTTTATTCTGCCACAGAATCGATATAAATATAAATATATAATATATATAGAAGGAATCCAATTTAATATTTTACACATGCAGTAAATTTAACCCAAAATGTTCCTATCTAAATTTCTTTTTATTCCTGTTTAAAACCACAAATTATATTATAAAAATTGTTATCAAAGGTGAAATAATTTCCAGCAAAATTTATCCTAGTAGATATTGTGTTTATATATAAAATTTAAGGACATATGCCTAATGGAAATAAAGCTAAATATAATTAGCTAAATTATCCAATATATAAAGATTTATTATTTTATAGCTCTATTTATATCTCGTTATATTAAAGCTTTATTCTGGTATTTGCAAAAGTCGCTGGTCCAACTTGGTTTATCCAGCAGTGAAATAATGCACTTGTTTGCAATTTAAATAAAATAAACGATTTCGGCTTTCGATTGTCTATTTCATGCTCAATTCAATTTCTTCCCCATTTGACATTGTGTGCACATAAATACCACAGGCTACATTACAATCTACACGCCTATATTGCTTGAAACAATCTAATCACATTGGCTTTCTTTAATAATCGCTATTATTTGTAAAAAACTTATTTTCCTAATTTAGAAAAATTTTAAATTAAATTTCTTACGAAATGAAATAAAATAAATATTATTAGTCTAGATAAATATTATTTTTTAAGATAATAAGACTAACCTCAGGGGATAAAGCCTAGGAAAATTATGTATTGTCCCCCCCCCCTTATTACACAGTAAATAGTTTGATTGCCAAAATATTTATATGTATCTCCAGGTAGCTAAGACATTAGGGGAGGGGAGATACTCAAAAACACTAGAAAAATTTGATTTTTTTTTTTAAGGGATCATATTTTGCCAATTTGGACGAAATTTTCCCAATTTTCATAGTCAATAGATTAGAGCGGTGTTTCTTAAGATTTTTAATTAAATTAAAAATATAAATTTTCGGACCCCGTTTGGTGAATAGTAATTCTCCGCAATCCCGTCACACCCCATGAAATCCAAAATAAAAATTTTTATATTTTGCATATTAAATGTACTAATTAAAATTTATTTAGTGTCTTTTTTAAGGTTTAATTTTATTAAATGAAATAATATATTATAGAGGATTTGATTGTCCCAGCTATTAGATTATTCTATTCTGAATTTCACCCTAATTGCATAAATAAAATTAAAAAACGCTGGGACGTAACAACTATCCTAGACATTATATATATAAAATTATTAATCTGTATTTTGCTAAAAACAAGAATAAAAAAATGCTCCAACCAGATAGACAGTATAGTTCCTGTAACTAATGTGAATAATATTATATGCAGACTAACATACATTCCTGACCTGTTTGACGATATTAAAAAATTTTTGTAGACTGAATGGCAAACTAAAAATTGCCTTTAAATCATCTAACACATTATGATTATTATATAATAACAAAACACCAACACCTTTATTACAAAAATCAAGTGTAATAGTTATACGTATAAGAAAGTTGTAAAGATTGTGTACTATGTAGGGCGGACATGCTCCTACCTTTATAAAAAAGTTTTACAAGACAAAAACAATGTGAAAAATTAAGAGGATAGTGGCGCTGTCCCATGCGGTGGCTCTGGGTCATGATTTCGATTTTGAGTCCGTCGAAGTACTTCAGGCGGAGGGACACCTATTTAAAAGCTTATACTAGAAGCCATTCATATATATATATAAACAGGACGGTGAATTAAAAAAAAATACTTTAATATCATCGTCCTGTTATAGAGAAATGTTTTAAAGAACGTTTCGAAATAAACCTGGTATGCAATCAACCATATGAATACGAAAATATGTATGTATAAATAAATCTAAAATTAATATCTTTAAATAAGATAAAAAAATAAAAAGATAATTAGAATCATACTATCCTAAATGCCATTAACACACATATTAAGCTATAAAAATAAATTGTAATCGAGACAAAGTAAATTTTTGTTATATATTCTGTATATATGAATAATTTTTTATGAACTTTTTTAAATTAGTTTCGAAATACCTCTGAATAACGACAATTAACAGGTACTCTATTTGTTCATTTTATTATATATCATACAGGATATTTTGGTAATATTAATTTCATTGTATTTTAGCTTCGATGATGGCATAAACAAAGCCGAAACGTCAGCAGTTAAATATTAAATAAATAAAGAAAAAGCATTTAGCTACATTTCTTCAAAGATTTTTACTATCCGGAAATAATAAATACTTTTTATATTAATTGAAAGCTATTGATGGGTGACCCAAAAAAGTATAATTTTAATATGGAATTCAGAGAAGAATCTACAACTCCCTTATCCTCTCGAAATATATTCTTGTATGGGCCAGTGTTTCCCAATCTTTTTGATATCCGGATCTCCTGTAGCAAATGATGATCCACTAGGGGCTCTATTAAATCCAAAATGGAAATTTTTTGTTTTACATATCATAAAGATGAAGTTGTAAAGTTCGTGTTTAATAAAAATAAATTATCCAAAGTGTCCCTTCGACTTGTTCTGAGACCACAAATCTAAAGTTGGTATTGTACTGTACTGTACTGTATTAAAGGAACTTTTTATTTCTTTTCTGATTTTAATAAAATGTACATAAAATTTGTCATTAGCACTTACCGTGTACATCGATACACCCAATCTGCTTACGCATCACACTCGTGTTGATCTGACACATATAGCATCCCCGATCTGCCTCCTTCACCTGACGAATGTGAAGTTGCCAGGTACGTTGGTTGTCATGACTCACTGACACTCTTGAATTTTGAGTCACTACCATTGTATGCAGTGCGAGAATCGTTTGGTCCTCGGCCCGCATCCATCCCACCTGCACACACATCAAACAGCGGGATGTTTTTTAATTAAAAACATCAAGTAACAAGCATTTCATTTTAATATTTGGATCACTTCTGGCTAACCTACAACCCAACTCCATCAACTAACTATAATAGAATTCTATGTATTTATGTTCATCGTGATAGGATGGAGATGGCTAGCTTTAAAATGCAATAAAAGCTTTTAGTGAGTGAAGCTAAATAGCACAGGAGTAAGCTGCCATAAGTCTTTTTGGCTTCGCATCCTCCTCATCCGGGCAAGGAGCAGAAGCTTCGATTTGGACTTCAGGGTTGTCTGATTAGTTTTTGAAATCAATTGGAAATAATTGAGTTTCATCCTCCTCCCCTTGGTTACATTTATTAAAATACTTTGAAGATTATTGGCATCCTTCTATAGATTATTTTCCTGAAGAACTTTTTCTAGTTTGAGTTCATTCCGAAGCATTTAATTCATATTTGTATGAATTTATATATCATAATATATAAATATATTGACTTATAGTTTTTTAGGACGTTTTGAAAACCACAAACTTTTTCAAATTATTCAATGTTTATATAATTTTTGCCGACTGAAGAGAGCCCAATGCAAACAATAACCGCGAAGCTCAGGGTTCATTCGCCATATCGCCTCCCGCTTAAAACTTATTTTTTTGATCTTAATTAGAATTAGCTTCTGAAAAGAAAATTTAATCAATAATAATAGCGTGTTTCAGAACACGTCTTGTTTTATTTTTTTCCGATGAGATAGGTGGCTGTACGCAGATCAGAGATATGTGAAAAGGGAGGAAGTTATTTCGATAGAGGCTACCCTTCTGGCTGACTTGCTGACTTCCTCTCTTTTCATATATCTCTTTTATTTTTTTATTCGAGCGCTTAAGACGGACTTTAAAAAATTAAAATTTTTTAAAGATATTTAAAATATCACATATGAAAAATATTACTTTGAGGCGGTTTCGAAAGAAATACAAAATTTTTATATGTAATGAGTTTATTAAAATACTAAATATTTTTTTGATGAGGATGCACCCTAGGGAAGCATGAACTTTGTGGGAGCTACGCAAAGGTGCCGCGGCTAGTTTATTTACATTTTTGCTAATTAATCCCAACCCAATCTCAAGACAAATTTGGGATTCTTAATTTACTCGATATTTTTCTTAATTTGCACACTAAAGGAGGCAAAAATTTTATAAAATATTCTATGACTTATTATTATTCATCGTTATTTTTCAGGCTTCACAATATTATTTCTTCATCATTCATCAAAATTATTTTTCATAGTTGCCCAGTCATTAGACATAACCAAATGTAAATAATTCCGTTTATTTCTACACCAATACATTCAAATTGAATATAATTTGTTTCATACTTTTGTTCTTTATTTATTTACTTTCTCTTATTTTACATGGCTCGTAATATTTTCTAACACATTATAATCATTCATCTATTATTTTTCTGCCTTAGATTTAAATATTTTACAGTATCAACAGATGAGTATTAACGTTCACATTTAATTAAAAAATAATAAGTAAGACACCTATTCATTAGTATTCAATATATGCCTTGTAGCGGGCTTGACGTAGTCATGGTTATATATAAAAATATTTCGTATCTTTTTGCTGGTGTGGTCGAGCTTCCGGTAGTCTGGTGAAAGGAAGCATACCTAAGTTAGGCTGGAGATCCTGGATTCGCCTCCCGGGGGCCATGAGCTACTTGATCCACCAGCAAAAATATACTTACAAAATATTAAAAAAAAAAATTAAAATCAATAGTTTATATTGGCTATCAATTAATATAAATATATAAGGACGGAGTCTAAATGGCCTCAAATGCCAAAAAATACTTTAAAAACAAACAAAAAAAATATTTATCATAAATTGAGCCTAAAAGACTGAACTAATGTTATTAAAATTAAAATTAAATTTATAATTACTTCGATTAGATTCCTGCATACCAGTGAATTAATACAAGTGATGCAAGAATGGAAAAATTAGTATCCAGCTACAGGGATCTCATTAAATCAAAGTTCGTAAATTTATAATGTACGTATTTTATTATTTCATATGCCATAATAATCCATAAATAAAATTATTTTAAAAAAATATTTAGAAGTCGCCAAAATACATTTGGATATATGATCGCGAGTGTAAAAAGGTTAAGAGCCATTGGCATACACAATCCAATTTGATAAATAAAATTTATTCCCAAACGTCTCAAATAGCAGCAGACGAAATCTGATTTAAAGCACTGCAAATACATTATTGTTCTACTTGAAAGGAATCTGTCCGGCGACTGTTGAGGCTAAATAATAATGTATCATATTAAGTGGATGTAGAACCTCTGCCCTTTATGTTCACATAAAACAGTAGATAATTTAATAAAAATAATTAAAAACGCTATTATTAAAAAATTTATGTTTCACGCGATGGTGAAGGATGATACCCTTGGGAGAATTAAAGACTCCTTAAACAAAAGTTGCATGTAAATTACCCATGAATATATTCACTTGATTAAACATTTTGAAAAGAAATTTGAAAATAGGAAAAAAAAATGAATAATGTGTGAATCAAAATATTACCTGGCATGATCCTTTCTCTCAACATTTTAAGTATGAATATAATTAATGAGACGATTAGCTGAAATAATTAAAAATTTAAGTTCAAGATAACTCAGGCTCAAATTCACCTCTTGGCAGAAAATTATTCAACTAAATATTGCAATAACTGAGATTGTTTGAAATGGTTGTAGTTTTCAAATCACGCCCCATTAGACTGTAAGGATCCAGTCAATATATTGTTTACGACAATAGGCATATGCGAAATCTTTATTTTGATTGAGGATATTTGGTGTCTCCCATACTTGAACATACCCAAGCGAGGCCTGGTGTAAGAATAGCATATTTGCCTTGAAAGTGCATCTTCCCTGGTTCAAGTCTGGGAGATACCAAATATGCCCAGTCAAAATAATCACTTCACATATTCACTTTTCAATTATATCAGTCATCATAAAGGAAAAATAAATGGAACCCACCTTTGTATAATCCCAATAAAGTTATTCTCTAAATACAATATTTCACTCTCTGAAATATATAGGTCCGAATGGGATAAAATATTATCAATATATATATTTTGAAATTAATTTATTAGTCAGATTTTACATTTATAGCCCTGAGATATATATGTAATAAATTAGCAGATCGACTTGTGGCAAAGAATATATTCCTTTGTTCTTTCAAATATTTCATATAATAAATAATATTCAAGTAGAATGTTTTTGGTTAAAATTAGTAATTTTCTTATTCAGCTCTTTTAAAGAACTCACTAATTATATTTCATTTATAATTTTCAAAAACATCATTTAGTAGAAATCTGCTTAGAAATTAATTTTAATTTTAATTTTTAATATAAAACAAATCTCCTTGCAAATTGAATTTCCCTAAGCCCTTAGTTGATCTAGAAGTATTATTTGTTATCTTCAATCTGAGTATTTTTACTAATTGTAATAGTGAATATAAACATCCATTATAACGTGGTCTAAACATAACAATATAATCATAACCTAAAACACTAACAGAGTTTCCGAAGGTCCTCAGGGCTCTTCCCTTACGTCATATGTTTATTTGGATGACCACCTCAAGGCCTCTATGCTTATCCCTCCTACTCTTCTTCCGCCCTTTCTCCACGACTGATATTAATTCATCAAACAAAAACAAAAAGTATCAAACTTGCTAATACATTGCTGAATTAAATTAACCTTATATAAACATTACGAATTAACGATAGATTAAATTTCAATTGTTTATAATTATTTGGATTGTTTTATGTTTATTTTATTTATATTATCCAATTAAGGGAGAAAAACAAAGGGCTAATTATACCTATCATAATTGATATTAACATTAGATTTTTTGAATATTTACAAGTATTTCCTTGATATTAAATAAAAAAATATTTTTAATATATACAAATCCCTAGACTGGAAATTCTTGAGTATATCTTATATAAATTCTTTTATTTATTAGTAAATGAAGAACTTTTTTTGAAATTATAGTTTTTCTTCATTTAATAATTTATTATATTTATTTTATTAATCTAAATTAAAACAATATCTAAAATGACAAAATGAAAGGACACCTTCTTTAGTTTGATTGTGAGAATTGGAAGTTAGGCAACCAGCATGTCAAGGT